>AZNH01000032.1:195052-300905 GCA_000814955.1 Metarhizium guizhouense ARSEF 977 | reverse complement strand
TTTATAAAAGTAATTAATTTTAATTAAGTATATAAAAGTAAAATAAGGTAATTATAAGGAAAATAATAAGCTTATAAAAGTTAAAACTTTATTAATATATATTATATTAAATTACTCTAAGTTTTTTAGAGTATAATTTATATAATTATAAGTTATTATTATTATATTTTATTTTAAGCTTTAAGTAAAAAAAGCTATTTTTAAATAGTTTTACTAATATATAAAATTATAAATTACTTTTTAAGCTAATAAATTTAATATATTATAATATATATAATATTTTTTTATATTATATATTATTATTAATTAAGCTAAGTATAATTATTAAATTATATTACTAGTAAGTTCTAGTAATTAGCTAGCTTTTTTTTTTCTTTTTTTTATTAAATAATTTAATAAATAATATAATAATAAAAATTAAAATTAAAATTAAACTATATAAATAATAAAAAAATTTTATTATATAAAAAAATATTTTAAATAAATTCTTAAAATAATATTAAGATTTTATTTTATTAAATAATTAATTAATTTAAGCTAATAATTTAATAAAGTTTTTTTTTAATAAAAATAAAATATAAAAGTACTAGAATATAAAATACTAGTCTAGTATATATAAATAAATAAATAATTTTTAATATTATTTTTTAATTTTAATATAAATTTAATAATATTTAAAAATTTAATTTATAATAATTATATATATTTTAATATATATTAATTAAGCTTATAATTTATTAAAAGTAAAGTATATTTAATTTTATTATATTATTTTTATTTTTTAACTTAATAATTAAAAGTAATACTTATTATAAATATATATACTAGATCACTTGTATCTTATCCTCACGTGACTAACTCGCCTATTCTAACAGCCGCTGCATTTTCTTCAGTAATGAAGGCGACATAGTTCTCCAAAAATCTGACTTGGGCCCGGAGAATTTCAGCTTCCTGCATAGCCTGGTATCGTGCTTTCGTTTGGGCTTCAAAAAGAGAACTGGCGTTGTTGAGTGCGCTGGCTACATTCCCCCAAGGTACCCTCAAGCATAGTGACCTTGTGCTCCAGCCGAGCAGTTTTTGCGTTCGAGGCTGCGATGATCTGCTCTGGAGTCATATTGACGGGCCTTGTTCTGATCTTAACTGATGGAAAAGAAGGAGTAGAATACTTGAGAAAATTGGGACTGCAGAGGATGGTGGTTCCTTAGTCGTAATTGAGCGAGGGGAAGCTACGGATTAAATAGTAATTTCAGCCTGAATTGAACACCAGAAAAACTAAACTAATTTTGTTGTTCTTCTGTTATAACCAGGTATGCTGTGCTGTGAACAGAGTTTGAGCACATACCAAGATGTAATTTGATGTAGTGTGTTCCAGCATCCAGCCATGTATGGAACAGGTCATAGGCATTGGCCTGTGAAACTTGATACAGAGAGCAATGCTGCGCTCCGATCACTTTGTGCATATCATAAAGGGTATTGGGTTGAAACGTGGAGTCATGAAGCAAAACAAAATGCCGCAACAGCGGCCCTTGGGCGAACATCCCTAATCGCCCTTCTGGCTCGGCTCATGCCATGTATAACAAGTAAGCATTGAATAACCAACTTTGAGGTGTCAAATGTCCTTGGTTTTCCAAGAGGAAGAGAGGGACAAGTGACCACTATATGTACATGAAGCGAACATCTGTGCCTGGGGCTCTTGCCCGGTCATGTGTTCAATCCGTGTAACCAACAAGTCCTTTGTCGGTGAAGCCCCTTTGTTGGGCTTCACAACCGTTGGGCCTTTTCCGTGTAACAGAGGGTCAGAGGCCTCTATGAATACAGGAACTCTGTGAACCCTAGAGGCCCGAGGCAGCGCTCGCTGAGGACCGACTTCAGACCTCGTGACGTTTGCCTTTGTTGTTGTGTAACCTTTGTTGGCCCAACGCCCTTTGTAGTGAGCCAACCGTGTAACCCTCCGGGCTCTCGTGACACCTTTTTTTGTTGTTGTGTGCCCCTTGTGTCCGATCGATGCCTTTGTTTTGGTCTTGGCCGTGTGACACGACCCCGGAGGCTCTTGTTAAATTTCAGAGCTGTTTACGACAGTGATTGAACATGAGAACCGTCATTCAAAACAGCTATGAAGTCGGGCCAGCTCCAAAATGGTGAATGATTCATTGCAACATGGCGCCGCCACAGCTTGTTCAGCCCTGGCTACACACCCTTCTGTACTCCGTAACTTCAGGCCTTTCCTGCGAAGGGAAAGTGGCTTTGGTCAGAGGCTTGTTTGACAGCTCAGCTCTGTGCGTGATACCGGGGGCTTTTAGCTTACCTGCCGCCCGGGTCTGTGGACAACCTTGCTAGGAATGAAGAGATTCCGAGAGGCTGTCGCCGTACAAGCAGCTACTGAGATGCATTGACGTCACTCAGAATCACTGATAAGGATGATTTAAGCGGTCAAGCTGAGTAACTTCTCTCTTTGTCCAGCTAGGTGGTCAGTGGTCACCATGACTAACACCCCATAACCTGTATATGCCACAGAAGCCAAGAACACAACTCTGAATGTGAAAATGTGATCTCGAGGCTCATCATTGCAACCATTGAATCTCGCTCACGCGCGGTTTCTGCCCCACGGCGGCTCGGGAACGTACCAGTTTCACACGGATTGGAGCCAGCAATCACGGCCTGTCGATGCAATCACTTCAAAAGCCACAACTTTATACGTCACCAACCACTCCCAGAAGCTTAATTCAGCCGAGTCTCATTCAGTGGTTGTTTGCCCCTCCATATGATCCATCGGACTTGTCACTGAGCCTCAAAGTTAGTTTAAATGCGCAGCAAAACCTTATTTCGGCGGCTACTTCCAGCCGTTGGCAGCGGGTTCACTACGCAACCAGTTGTCTTGATACTGCCGCCATAGGGTGTGCATGCCCGGATAGTGATGCCCGTATCATGTCGGGTTCAATTCGAGGCGTCTGAGATCACTGCAACATGAAAATAACTAGCTAATCGTGGCTGAGTGCCCTCAGGGAAACGCGCTCTACTCGTTCTATAACACCGGCCTGGAGATGGAAAGAAACACTGCCCCGAATAACTACATCTTTCTGAGCTGAATCGGACAGTTCCTCACTTCAGCCCCGCGAAATACACTGTTTTCGGTAAACGTCGGGGTCAACCGCTGTATTGATACTGGAGGACTGATGGCGGTTGCAGTTCAGCTCTGTATATATGCATGTCTTGCAAGGACGCCTCCCCGACGCCTCGAGTGGACTATTGGAAACAACTACCGAAACACTCCCACCGCCAGAAGTAATGCTTCCCAGCCAACTGTGGTAGTCAAAAAAGGTTTGGGCTGTTATAAATCATCTGCAGCGGCGTAGGGCGGTAAATAGAGAATGCAGATGCGACCTCTGCCTTGGCACAGCCAAGCTGAGGTCTAGCCAGCAGAGCCTAGATTGGTCCTCATACATGGGGCGTCAAGCCTTGTGAAAATGAGGTGCAAATGAAAACTTCTGATAGGGAGCTATATAAGCATGCTATTAGGCTAGGAGGCGGTTCAGAATACAAATAAAGGCTAGATACGTTTTTCAGTAGCTAAAGACTTCCAGTTTTACAAAGGCCTTCTACACTGCTATTCCTTATAAAATACCAATGGGTTACTGGCTGTAATCCAATCTCCTTTCACGGCTCTTTCTCCGTATCCCATAGGTGTGTTGACCTAGTAGGGCAATCCTCACTGTCAACATGCATCACATCCAGATTAACGGCAACTCACGCCCTGATGCAGGAGCTGCCAGTACTGCATCTCTGAGCACTTTTGCAGTACCGCCACCGAGTGTAGCTAATTCCAATTACATCCTAATCCAGACCAAGGGCCCCTTAAGCGCTCAGCAGAAACAAGCACTTCGGGACAAGGACGTCGAAATTCTAGAGTACAAGGGTGATGACGTCTACCTCTGCGGCTATAAGCCTACTACGTTAGAGCCCCTGATCAGCAACCTCAGGGACTTTGTCACAGACGCCGAGGTCTATCACCCGGATTACGTGGTTGAGCCAGACCTCAAAACGGGCAACGACGATGACGAAGCTGAGGTGGAAGTTGCCCTTCATGACAACATTGGTGATGATGACATGAGCCGTGTGGCCAATGACATTGCTGCCCAGGCGGACATTCCGGTTGCCAACGTCGAGCTTCATGACCGCAAGGCTTGCGTCAAGGTGCCCAAGTCCAAGCTAGCCCAGCTCGCCCGCATCGACGAGGTGAAGGCCATCAACGAGGTGCACACCCGCCGCCTCTTCAACAATGTTGCTTGCGGCATTCTAGAAGCCCACACGCCCGTTGGCACGGCGAAAACCACCTACAAAGGCAAAGGACAGGTCGTGTGCGTAGCGGACACTGGGTTTGACACGGGTTCGCTGGCCGGATACCACGAAGCGTTTGGTGACCGCGTCATTTCCCTCCATGCTAGGGGCCGGCCTGCCGCCCGGGGTGAGCCTGGGAACTCGGACGATCCAGACGGCCACGGTACCCATGTCTGCGGCTCTGTGCTGGGTAAAGGGGATCATGCCGAAGAGGGCGAGATTGAGGCCCCAGCGTCCGAGGCCAAACTCGTCATGCAGTCCCTATTTGACAAGTTCGACAAGAGCCGGGGCCCAGACCCGAAGTCTTGGAATGCTGGGTTGGGCGGGATTGGCAACAGCTACCCCGACCTCTTTGGCGGCGTCTTCCGGGAGGGGGCCACGATCCATACCAACTCCTGGGGCGGACCACCTCAGCCCTATGTCGAGCGAGAGTCGGCCAGGATCGACAACTACCTCTGGGGAAACAAAGACATGACGGTGCTCTTCGCCGCTGGCAACTCGGGAGTCGACATCGACCGCAACCCCGGCCACGTCGACCCGCATTCGCTGTCCGCCCAGGCCGTTTCCAAGAACGTCATCACCGTCGGCGCATCCGAGAACTATCGACCCAACGTCAAGAGCCCCGTGGCGGGAAATAAGCCGCTCGTCTACGGCGCCTGGCGCAGCAAGTTCCCCTTCGGGCCCATCTCGGTCGACAACGTGGCCGACAATCCGGAGGGCATGGCCGCATTTAGCAGTCGCGGCCCCACTCGGCCCGATGGCCGGATCAAGCCCGATGTCGTCGCTCCCGGCACCACCATCCTGTCGGCCCGCTCCAGCCAAATTGAGCCCGGGCATCACGGCGAATCCTGGGGACGCAGCAGCGATGCCAGGTGGATGTATCTGGGCGGCACGAGCATGGCCACGCCCCTTGTTGCCGGCTGCTGCGCCGTGATTCGTGGGGCTCTTGTTGATAACCATGTGCCCCGGCCAAGCGCGGCGCTTATCAAGGCATTGCTGATCAACGGCGCGGTGCCTATGAAGGGACAGTACAACCAGGCTCTGCCAAACGGGGAGTTTGGACCGTCCATGGATGCGCCCAACCCCAACTCTGGCTTCGGCCGCGTCAACTTGGCCAACTCTCTTCGAAACATTATCGCGAACCAGGAGAGCACCGTCTACGGATACCAGGACGTGACGGGCGATCAGTCCCTCGGCATGGACGGCCAACACAGGGGCGAACACGCCGTCAAAGTTGACATTCCAGAAGGCAGCCCCGCAGCACTGACCTTGAAGGTGACGCTTGTATGGACCGACTTCCCCGGCGAAAGGCTGCAGAACGACCTCGACTTGATTGTCGCTGGAGCTGGTATTGAGAAGCATGGAAACAAGGGTGACGGCTCTGGGTTTGACCGAGTGAATAATGTGGAGCAAGTCGTTTGGAAAAATGTGAAGCCCGGATCGTATACCATCACCGTGAGAGCCTTCCGCACCACCAAGGATCCCCAGCCGTTTGCTCTCGCATGGAGAGCGTTTGCGTAGTTGGCTATGATCATGTGTTTCTTGCGATTTGTTTTAAGTGGTTGGTGATGTGTTATGTTGTGGTGGTATTGTCTGCACAAATGTTCTAATTTTCAATGGGAATAAAACACCAGAATAGGGAACCTATACTCACGTTCCAAGAACCTGATTTTATTGGCTGGCACTAGGATAGCATATTAAATACGCATTTTAAATGAATTTTGAAACACAGTACGAGGATTTACCGGAGTTTGTCGCTCGCGAAGGTACTTCTTGTAAATATTTGAGAGCTGGTCGGATAAGTCCGTGTTATTGTTGGAATAAATAGGGTGTTTTGAGCAGTGGAAAAAGACAATATTTTGTTTGAGGCCATATCTTGCTGGGCATGAGGGTGAGGAAGTAAGCCCAGGCCTGCGCGCTCTCCAATTCTTCGTTGCCAAGGGCTTCAATTTCCTGGATACATGAGCCTAGCGACGCCCTGGCAACCCTCAACGCGTCAATATCAAGCGGTTCGGTGCGAAACTGTACTACCACCTCACGGCCGTCAGCGAGGGTAACGAACAGGGCTTGTTAAAACATTCCTTGCATGGGGGCCTTGTCAATCCGCTTCGCAGCACTTTTCATATGCTCGGCGACCAGCTTCTTTGCCCATTTGACCTGTTTCGAGGACGTGTTGAGCAACTTGGGTAAATCGGTATCGGCTGCAACCACCACGCAAAGGAAAATGAAGGCGAAATTGTCAAGCAGCCGTGCGTGGAACCACGGGGGTCGGGACTACAAGTTGTATAGAAGTCAGAAGGCGTAAAATCTTACTGGGACGCGAGTGAGGGACAAAGAACAAAGAACGTGTCGAGCCGAATAAAGAAAGAAAAAGAAAAAAAGTCCCGCGACGGCGCCACGTTTTTTCATTTTAAGTGTGTTCTGCCTAATGCTGTGCAACAGAAGCAGTGACCACATGTCTGGTGCATAATGAGGCACCAAGTGCCTCTTATTGGTTCATCGATGCAGAATAGTTCCATGTCCCTGATGCTCCTTCTAAAAGGGGAAGGAGCTCGGGAGCGTTATCACTGGTGGCTTCCGTCTGCACGGTTACATCACAACCACCACACAGATGAAGGCGTCACCTTGGTGCGGATAACATCATTGAGCTACATTGAAATACATTAAGAGACCGGTAGCTCCAACCCCGGCTTAACCGGTAATTCATCCCCCTAGACTGCCAGAAATGCCACGACGGACGAAAGAAAAATGTTGCCAAAGACGACAATTCTTTTCACCCTCCACCTCTTCTGGTCGGTGACTGGTGTCCCGATGCCGCCTAGTGCAGAGCGAGACATGGATGCATTGGTAACTGATTTTGATGCCCTGGTTGTAGGCGGTGGACCAGCTGGACTGGCCGCACTTAGCGCTCTCGGCCGCGTACGACGAACGGCTTTGTTGATAGACTCGGGCGAGTATCGCAACAGCCCTACACGGCGGATACACGATGTCGCCGGGTTTGATGGTACGACGTATTCTTCTACACACCGGCCAGGCTTCTTGTTCAATTTGACTCTAATATGGAATGGCTGCGGCAGGTGTTACTGCGGCATATTTTCGATGGTCGGCTCGCCAGCAGATTCTTCATTACAAAACAGTTGACGCGGTGAACGGGACGGTAACGAGCATCCGACCCAAGGCGAACAACACCTACTTCATCGTCACCGCAGAGACTGCCGAGGGCTCAACATCGACTTACACAGCTCGGAAGATTGTCATTGCCACTGGAGTGCGCGATCTTCTCCCACATACCCCGGGACTACGAGAGAATTTCGGCAAAGGGATCTACTGGTGTCCGTGGTGTGACGGCCATGAACACGCGGACCAGCCAATGGGGATTTTGGGCCCTTTTGACAAGACGGTAGAGGCCGTGGCCGAGGTAGCCAATCTGAATAGCGACATCATCATCTTCGCAAATGGCACTGATACATATGAAAATCGGGTCCGCGCCGACGCAGCGTTCGCGGAAAACTCGTCTGCGTACCTCGAGAAGCGGCGTGTCAAAGTGGACAATCGGACGGTGACACGGATCACGAGATTGCGAGACGGTGAAGACCCAGATAGGGACCCGTCTTTGCCAACTTCGCCCGAGTACGACCTGTTCAACATCGAATTTGACACTGGCTCTCCAGTCGAACGCGGCGTTTTGCTTACCGCATTTACATACGAACAGAGATCGAGTATAGGTGAAAAGCTAGGCTTGGAGACCAAGGATGACAAGCTAGTAGTTGATGAAGATATGCGCACCAGTGTGTCAGGGGTGTATGCTGTAGGTGACGCAAATTCTGACATACGCACGAACATTTTGCACGCGCTGCATTCTGGAAAGTCGGCGGCTGTGCATCTTCACAGTAAGTCAGATTTGCGAAACATGTCTAGGCACAAGGTTCTGGAACAATTCAAAGACTAACTTACGTGAGCAGCTGAAATTGAGAGAGAGTTGAGTAGAAGCTTAACAAGCACGTCTGGGTTCCGCCAGGGTCTTTCAAGGCCAAGCGAAGAGAGGAGAAATCACGGCGATGGCTTCTCTTCGAAACTGAATGATGTTAACTTTCCTGACTCTGGTACTCAAGTGGCTTTGAGTCGACTGAAAATCGATTAGCTCAAAGATGGAGCGTAGACATGTGTACATTTTTCAGCGTCATGATGAGCGCCGAGCAGCCATGCAGCCAATCCAACGGGCGAGGATAAAATTAAGAATTGTTGATGACGTGTTACTAGATACATGACGTATTGAAGTGTATTACCACATTAGCCCGATTTCATCGCCCGTCTGTATTGAACTTCCTCTTGTATCAGTCCACGCGGCAGCACGGCAGCTTCCACCATAATGCACTCACGCGGGCTGCAAACCGCTTCCTTTTAATCACTCTCGGAATATTAGCTGCACAATCATCATAGTTCCGGGCTTTTTTATCCGGGATGATTTAGCAACTATATGAATGGCTCAGTTTGAGCCATTTCGAGACACACCAACAGCACCCAAATCCGTGACAGAGTTTGAATGGTGTACGCGCCACGCGACTCTACTAATTAGGCCTGCAGCCAGAAAACACTCCATCAAGCGTCGATCTGTACTTTGGCGTACATGATAGATTTTAATGCTGAAGATGGCAGACTAGCCAAACCCGCCAACCCGGCTCCATCTCGGCACGCCTTGCAATACCAAATGCGCCGGTCTGCAACACTGGACGATTACGAGCATACCACGTATGTAAATGATGTCGTTGCGTCATCTTTCACAGACCATATGGCATAATTTGTACAATCTATTCTTCGGCTGTATACGAAAAGGCTGAGCCGGCCCAAAACCACCAAAAAAAAAAGCGTCAAAAACCTCAAAAACCTCAAAACCAGCCTCCACGACATTCACTTCCACACAATCGCAACACACGCTACACACGCACCGGCTACAAGCCGTCCCTATACTCCCCCAAGCCACAAGCCTCGAAGCGCAAGCGTAAAAAGGCAACCTCTTCCCTCCCGAATAGCCAGCAACTAAATATAAAAAGGCCCAGCAGCCCATCTTCCCACACCACGTCTCTCCAAGCCTCAACCTTGGCACCTTCTTCTCCGCCGCCCCCAAAACCTCCTCACAACAGACACGAGATTCGTCGCAAACATGCACTTCGCAAGCCTGCTCTTCGTCATCCCATTCACGCCCGTCTTGGCGTGGCCGTTGGCGCTGTACTACCCGCCCCGGCCGTGCCCCGTTTACATCAAAATGCCGGACTGCAAGAATCCCTCCACGGTACGTGTACACCGTGGCGCTACACGGGACCTGCGAGTCGCGATGGATGGCCTCGCGCCCCAGTCGACCATCTCCCCGCTCCTGATTTCTTTCCAGGCGACTAATAACCAACTGCTTTAGCTTGAAATCTCTTGCGGAGCTTGTCCCCGTTCCGATTTGGTCTGGGCGAAGCCCTTTGTCAACGAAGGGAATAACGGTACCAAGCACTCATAGACGGGCCGGGACCACGTCGATATGCTGTTAATGGGATAAGATGAGGGCGAAATACTGATGAGAGACTGGGGAAATTCTTTTGACACCACTGTGCGTTTGGGACGATTTATCTTTTTGGGCTTGTATTGATGTTAGGTATCTGGACTGGTGTGCGATTCCACACAATACAAATGGTTATCAATGGCAAGTATCATGCATTTGTAGAGAACACTGTTGTTCGAGTACAAAATGGTTGATAAAACTGTAATCTTCGACTTTAACTGATACCCTGCGCTTGTATCGAATCCTCTTTCCGTGAAATAGTAGTCCCTGCCGCCATGATGTATGCTTGAACGCCTGCGCTTCACCATTTCATACTATAAATCGTGCCCCCGTAGACCCGGATACATATGATCCATAAGAATCCCATAGCGCCTCGTTTGAGTCAATAAATATGCGCATCAGTTCCACCAGCAATTGAAGCAGCTGAGCCTAGGCTCCCACCCCTATGGGCGGCCCCTCTTGCAATCTTTGCCTCTTTGGCTTTAACGACGACTCCTGTTCGTCGTCGTCAGTTTCCTCCTCAAAACGGAACATGTCACCAAGAGCTTCGCGCTTGCGCTTGGTATTTCTGGGTGCGTCGTCTTCGGAATCAGTGTCCCAGGTCTCCATTTCGGACTGATCAAACTGGCCCACCACCTCCTCGCCAAGACCTTTGCCGAGTCGCTCCTTCAAACCAAGGATTGGCCAGATAGAAACTTTGGTGTACTCAATTCTGATGCCTAATGGGTCATTCTCACCCTCATCCTCAATCTCATCAGACGTGGGAGTTGTCGAGGGGTCATGAAACCTGTCAAGGAACTTCGATGTGATGTGCCCGGTATAAATGATAAAATGTTCCATATCGCTGTCGTGAGTGAGGATCCTGAGCTTGAGGTCCTCAAATGCTGGACGGTGCGACTTTCCAACCCAAGTAGACCACCGGGACTCTCTGCAAGACGAGGGCACAGGTGCACTATAAAAATGTCGCTGTGCCATAGCTAGGAAGATGGCTACTAAATAGGCATCGTGGTGCAAATTGGCGGGCATGACTGCCTTGGATCGGAGGAAGAACAGCCGGGAGACGGGTTCATTTCGGCATCGTCCTGACCCCGGTCGAATGCGGAAAACGCTCCGACGCATCGTAGCTAGTTGATCCTGTCCAATATAACAAATCATGGGAAAACCGGTTGGGTTATGAGCCGCGGGTGCTGAGCCCGAAAAGAGACCATTAGATTCGGCAGGCCGGGTCGATATTGACCTAAAGGAGCTTTGTGATGACTGGACATTGTCATCCGGATAAAGCCACATTAGTTGCATGTGCACAGCACTTAAAGCACGGCCGCCAAAGAATATGTGCAGTTCTGGGAAAAGAAAGGGCTGGCCGAATACAGCCGGCCATAATGTTGACAATACAGTCTTGACAGCACTTGAACTCTTTCTGGTTGCATTTGAATACAAGTCTGTGCACGCGTCGTCGGGATGCAAAATCTCGGTCAAAGCATCGCTCAGTGTCGTAATGGCCTTGGAAGGGCGCAAATGGCCCTTTGACGGAGGAGTACCGGGGATATTCTGAGGCAATGGTGTGTCGCAGGGCGGTAATTCCTGAAAGTGCGCACCGAGGAGTTGCGAGTGCATGTCAGTCCACTGCACGGGAGGGCGGAATAGAGGGATGTGGGCATGCCGGCGCAGCAGATCACAAAGCGAGTTTCTAGCGGGTCGAAAGGTTTGCGACTTGTTGCGCTGACGGTGCCTCGAAGAGGCCGATGATGTCTGTGACATGGTCAACGAGGGAGCTGAGTTGTGGGCGGCGTTGTGCCTGATATCTGCAATGGAGTTGCGAATAGTGTTGTCGCAGAGACAGGTCTATGGTAAGCAGTCGGCGATCTGACAATGGCGCGGATTCTGTCGAAGACGGCGCTCGAGTGAAATGTGTATCTCGTGCTGCGCGACGGATGGTAGGTTAGAGACTAGGGACACTTCATGCTTGTGAGGGAGAAAGAGCTGTGCCGACAACGCGGCTGGATCGGAATAATACTGACTCTAGCGCAAGCATTGAAGTTTGACAGGGCGTACAGTGTCTCTTGTGCGACCGTCGAAGCCCTATTTTGCATTGGTGGCGTAATGTGATGATGGCTTTGGTGCTTGGATTCTGGTGGTGGCACACCACGATGACACGCTCAAGAGTCAAGATCCCTGTTTACCCGCTAAAGCGAGTCACTGACTTTACGCTAGCCAAGCCTGGAGTCTGAATTTGATCGACAGAACTGTGCAACGAAGGGAGTGCAAAAGATACACGCGAGGGGGAGAAAATAAGACCAGGCCATAAAATTCCCACTGAGTAGGTAGTTGTCGGGATTAAAAGCCGCAAAGAGAGGTAAGCATTCGGCTGAAAGGGAAGTAGCAAGGAGCGCACCTGCTTTTTATGACGGTGGCCACATGCAACACACAAGGGCGCACCGCGTTTTTAGCGTGTTCAGGTGGCGTTCTCGTTGCGCGAGCATTGTGCGAGGTCACGTGATTTTAGGCAGCCACGTAGGCAGGGAGGGTCACAGGGCAGGAAAATGCAAAAGCGGGTCAGTGAAGCACAAGCACAAGCCACACACACCAAAGCACCACGCAGCGAATCAACCATGGAACATTGTGCCTTCATTGTGCCTTCAATGTTCAGAGCTAGCTCCTTACAGCAGTTGACACCACATAGCCTGAACGACAATCACGAATGCATTCATGAAACCGGGCTGTTCCAGTTGTCGCCGAGGTCCGATGAATTCCCCGAAGCCATACTCTGTCGTCGTGCATTGTGCTCTGTTTTCAATCCTTTGACTGAAAATACTGGAACAGTCTTGGTGCCGACCGTCGCCTAGCATTACCGGTGGCACGCTCGTTTCTACAAAGATGAACGAATGTACGGAGTAACCACGATTGCCTTGTCGGGACTCCATCTGCCATCGTCTGGGCTCTACGTGTTTTTTTTCTGTCTGTGGCAAGAGGCTTCTGTCCTTCTCTCATCATCTAGCCTGCGAAGATAATGGAACGTTCATTGACCACCGTCTCTTGTCCAGAAAGCCTATTCATTCCCATTTCCCCATCGGACGGGTCTCAATCTCTGCTCTAGAAGGGCTCCTCCAGGTCGAAATGCATTAGGGAAGAGTATACGCAAACCCGTAGAAATCTTTCCCTCTCGAACGATAGCTTCCAAGCGTCACTCACTTGTCGCTTCGGCTTCGACTCGGGGCCAAAATTTCAACCTGCTCACTATTACCGGGTATTCAGGGTTGAGCATGCTGCTGTGCCGTTGCATACATGTAATCCCTGCGAGTGGCGTGCTGTAGCATTGAACTCATGCGTGAACGACCTATCTCGGCCCCAATCCGACCACTAGGAGAGTGCCTCTGTGATGCATAGAAAGCGATAACGACCTGCACGACTGGATGTTCCTCCACTTGTGGTAGCGCAGCTGGCAGATGTCACGACAGCTTCCGACAAATGTTGGCCCCGTATTCAACGTATGGCACTACCAATAATCTCCTGCAGGCGTCAAAATGTAGAAGACCCTAAACTCGGGGGAATTTCTGGAGCCTCTTCCGGACAGCCATGCTTGCACGTGCCGGTGAGCATACTATTTCCAGTTTTTGCGTGCATGACATTCCTGTATGTACTCCATCCTGGCGCCGATTTCTTGTCAATATCATTTATGACTTGTTCGCTGATGTACGAATTCGGCCAGTCACACATATAATGTAACCAAATTATGCGGAACCCCCTCCTTTGCCCGCGAATAATATACCCATTAGTCGCTTGATGCACACCGGTCTTCCAAATAGTCTTCAGGGATGGGAGAGGAGACGGAAATTCGGCTACCCAGGGACGGCTGCATGGATGGCAAGCTGCCGGGAGTGCGGAATTATAAAACCTGACCGACCACCCTTCAGAGGTGCCATGGAGAAATGAATCATACAAAACGGCTCAAAGGAACACAGCTACCCGCTCAATACTATTTCTTACCTCCAAGTGTCCACAATGGGGGAGTCAATTCCTACACGTCCCAAAAAGTTCAATACTGAGCTGACGGATTACTCTCTGCCTCGCCACCAGCAAGATGGTCCGTATGCTGACAATCTGGAGCTCGACGCAATAATTATTGGTGCCGGTTTTGGTAGGTCTCTTCAATCCTACTCTCCGAGAGGTCGGGTGCTCACACGATCACACGCTCACGCACTGTAGCTGGCATCTTTATGCTCAAGACTCTCCGGGATCGCGGATACAAATCTGTCATTTTTGAGGCGGGGAGCGACCTTGGAGGAACGTGGAGGTGGAATTCGTATCCCGGAGCGGGCGTAGATTCCGAGGTCCCAGAGTATGAATTTTCTTGGCCCGAGGTCTGGAAAACGTGGAACTGGTCGTCCAACTACCCCGACTACCGGGATCTGCGGGCGTATTTCGATCACGTCGACAAAACTATCGCCGTAAAGAAGGACTGTTCGTTTAACACGGTGGTTGTTGGCGCCAGTTTTGACACGGCAGCCGGAAAGTGGAGTGTTCGTACAGAAGATGGGCGAACCGCAAAGGCCAAGTTTTTGGTTTTGGGCACTGGATTCGTAAGTACAAGTTGATTTCGATTCGTCCCTCTTCTTCCTGCGCCAGTTTCCAAAGCACGGTATTGATTCGCGGAAACCACTACACCAGGCTGCGAGGCGTTATATTCCCGACTGGCCGGGCATGGACAAGTTCAAGGGCGTCATACACCACACGTCCTTCTGGCCCGAGGAAGACGTAGACGTGAAGAACAAGCGATGTGCCGTCATTGGCACCGGTGCCTCTGGCGTTCAAGTTGTTCAGGCGTGGGGGCCGGTCGCCGGCGAGGTCAAGGTCTTCCAGCGCACCCCGAACCTGGCGCTGCCCATGCGCCGCAGGAAAATGACGCCCGAAGAACAAGAGCGAAAGCGAGCATTATACCCTGAGCTCTTTACTCTCCGGGAGACCAGCTTCTCCGGCTTCTACTTCGACTGGTACGAGAAGAATACATTCGACGACACTCCCGAGGGTCGCGAGGCAGTGTATGAAAAGGCATGGCGAGACGGGGGGTTCAAATTTTGGCTTGGCATCTACAAGGACAACTTGTTTGACGGCGAGGCCAATAAAGAGTCGTACAAGTTTTGGGCAAAAAAGGTCCGGGCTCGCATTGACGACCCGCGCAAGAGGGACCTGCTCGCGCCAGTAACGATGCCCCATTACTTTGGCATCAAGCGTCCATGCCTTGAAAATGACTACTATGAGCAGTTTAACCGGCCTAGCGTCGATGTCGTTGACATTAGTAACAACGCCATCGAGGAATTCACCGAGACCGGCATCACCCTCGACGATGGCACGCACCACGAGTTTGATGTGATTGCCGTTGCCACAGGATTTGTAAGTGCCTGCTGATATATACTGGAGGCGTCTCTTGCTGACTACGGTAACAGGATATTGTATCCGGAGGTGGGCTAATTATTTCCGAACACGGTGACATATACGGTTACTAACAGTTTTGTCCAGCAATGACGCAACTTGGCCTACAGAGCATCAATGGCACCAATCTACAGCAGGAATGGTCCTCCGGGATAAGCACGTACCTGGGCATCAGCGTCAGCGGCTACCCCAACATGTTCCACCTCTACGGGCCTCACGGGCCGACTCTTCTCAGCAACGGCCCGACGACGGCCGAGGTTCAGGGCCGCTGGATCGCCGACATGCTCGACAAGATGCAGCGACAGGACATCAAGTACGTGAACCCGAAACGCGAGGCGGCCCGGGAATGGACAAGGCACGTCGTGGAGCTGAACGACAAGACGCTGATTCCGACGACCAAATCGACCTACATGGGAGGCAACGTCCCTGGCAAGGTGTACGAGCCCATGTGCTACGCCGCTGGGGTCGCGAGCTACAGGGCCGAAATCAGGGCTGCGCTGGATTCTATGCAGGGCTTTGAGGTTGTAAGCAATAGGATTGCGGTGAATCCCGGGCTGTAGGCGTGCGACAAGGGGCCCTGGGGGGGTGACTGGTATGGCATGATTCTGTGTGGGCGGAGTTTGGTGGTCGGGTGAGCTAAAGAGGCCCGGAGACGTATAAGAATTAGATGGCCAGCGATATAGTACAGGTAGGTTCCTTTCTCGTCATTTTCACGAGGAATAGGCTCATGGCACAATCGGCAACATTCTATTGCGCTTGACCATCAGATGCAGGTATATACGAAGCTACAGGGCATGATTGGCCAACCTTGGATAGGACCATCCGTTCACACGATTACATGACATTGGGGTCAGCCCCATAGCCCCGTCACACAGCAAATAGGGGCCACGCTTCTTGTATTAGCTGTATTCTTCTATCGATAAAATATACACGGGCTCTATGTACGGGTGATTGTGACAGACACGTCAGTGGCATTCTTGACGCCCGGGGACGTGAACAGGGCCAGGATGCGCTCGTCAGGCTTATGCTGCAGCAAGCTGCCCTCGGGAGAGATCCGGACGCTATATCCGCCGGGGAAGGTGGCCGGGGGCAGGATGACCTCGGTGGGCGCGTCGATGGCCGGGTCAGCCGTGAAGCGCAGCGTAAAGGTGGCAGACTTCTCGTCGAAGCCGAAGCTCCGGGGCACGCCGGCGACGGCAGCGGGATAAGCGCGGGCATAGTGCCTAGCCAGCTCGGGGTAGGGCCGGCCCGAGGTGCCGTTGTACAGGTTCTCGTAGGCCCAGCCGATCCACGAGACCATGGCGGCGTCGGTGGCCTCCACGGCGTCGGCCAGGTCGCGCATCTGCTGGTCGTCGCCCATCCAAAAGGTCAGCTCGGTCAGGACGCCGGCGGTGCGGAGGCGCTCGCTGTCCCTGCGGCGGTTGGCGAGGGTGTCGGCGATGGACCCCAGCTGCGGCGGCTTGTAGTAGTGGTACGAGTGGACGGAGCGGGCGCCGTCGCCGAGCGGCACGTCGTTGAAGCCCGAGAGGATGTCGAGCGTGGCGCCCTCGAACCAGATGAGGGTGTCGTTGTCGACGGCGCGGATCTGCGTGGCGGCGCGGTTCCAGAGCCCCTCGAGGGCCTTGTGGTCGGCGACGCCCGGCACCAGCAGCGACGGGTCGGCCCAGCTGTCGCCCACCCAGGGCTCGTTGAGCAGGTTGTAGCCGACGACGTTGGCCGTGGCCGCGTAGCCCGCCGCCAGCTTGCGCCAGTAGGCGGCGAAGGCGTCGCCCAGCCCGTCAAAGTTGTTGTACAGCCGGCCAAAGGCGTTGCTCACGGCCACCGACGTGTAGCTCAGCGCCCAGTCGACGCTGCCGCAGAGCGAGGCCGGCGACGGGAAGCCGTCCTTGTCGACGGAAAAGGGCGACAGCTTGAGCGGGAAGGGATACCTCTCCCAGGCGGGCACCCAGTCCTTTTTGACAAACCACTGCGGTGCGGCGTTAGTCGTAAGCCACGATGGATGTGTCCAGGGTTAGGGTTAGGGTTCACGTCACTTACATCAGGCACGCCGTGGCCGCACAGCTGCCGCGCCAGCACGTCCTGGTGCACGTCGACCAGGACGTAGATGCCGTGGGCCTCGGCCAGGCTGGTCTGGGCCCTCATAATGTCTAGAAAGGTCTCATTGTACTCGCCTCGCACGGGCTCGGCGCCGGCCCAGCTGTGGCCCAGGCGCACGACGTTGAGGCCCAGGTCGCGCATGTTGCGCACGTCGCGCTCGCCAAAGGACGACACGCCGGGCACCCACTCGGCCGGGCGGTGCCACGGCGGCTCCTTCATGACGACGTTGGTCCCGTGGAAGAAGCGCGCGCGGCCGAACTCGTCGACAATCTGGTGCGTGTCCCGGTTCACCCGCCGCACGCGCGCCATGCCGGGGTGCGCCGCGTACCAGCCCGCGCCGTCCTGCGCCAGCCCGCCGCCCAGCAGCGACAGGGCCACGATGCCAGCATACACGTACATGGTGGGCAGTTATATACCGACGTACATAGGTATGTAAAGCACGGACGAAATGGGCACATGTGCAAGCAAGTGGCCGGCTGCACGCGGCACGTTATGTAGCGCGGGCGGGAATATAAAAGCCCAGCGCTCGCTCCTTCCGCATTGACATGCGAAGCCGATAAAGCGGGGGAAACACCTTGGACCTGCTGTTTTCGGCGCCATGACCTGAACTAGTTGGTCGGGTCGATGTCAATCATCCGAACTAGTAGCTGGTCGATGCTGTCGACTGCAAAACCCCCGAGGGTCGACTTCAATGTGAGGAGTCAGGACTGAGGACCGGCCCGCGGTGGCTGTGGCGGAGCCCATGCTCGACTTTGCCCGTGAAGCCACTCGCGCACACGTGCCGTGCCGAGTCATCCATTGGTCGTGGAGGCCGTGGGCATGACATCAGCCAATTTCGCCCTCTAAGCGAGGTGCCATCGACTCATCTGAATGAGCCGTCGGCCGTGTGTGGCTGCGCCTCGTCAACTCGCTCCGAGGGGGTCCACGGAAGCCTTAGATGATGGTCGTGCTGGGGACACAGAGACACACCGTTGACACTTGTATGGATATCGGGCGTATTCGGCCAAGTGCCGCTTCGCCGATAGCCGTCTGGTGTAACAGGCATACTTCGTAGTTGGTTCCGCCGTGGCTGTGCCCTGGCATCATCTCGCTCACCGGTGAGCATGGAGTCGGCGACTCACTTCGACTACGTACCTGCTAGTTCTTGGGACTGAAATCCACTGATACCCGTCACTAGAGCCTGTCAGGGGGGTTGGAAAGGACCTTGATATTTATAATAGCTAATTGAAAGGCCTTAATTCAAGACCTTGCATGTGTAGTAATTGAAAGAGATTAAAAATGCAGTGTACACCGGGCTTATGACTGTCACGATGTAGCAGCTACGGATAAAATTGAACGTGACCCGGTCCTTGGATTCAAGTCATCTAACTAGGTGGGTTAGGGCCTTTTTGTAGATATACAAATCGAGGCCTGAGTTATTTAATAAGTGATTTATCTGTATTGAAAACGAGGGGTTCAATGCCCTTGTGAGTCTTTTCCGCGATGCCGATGAATAGTACGCTTTTTCTGTTGTCAAAAAGACACTCTCGCTTCCAAGGGGAAACAGCAAAACTGTTACCAGCATCCAGTATCTACTGCCTACTATTACCTAGAGAGCTGCAAGATCTAGCCTAGTTCTCTTCCTCGAAGTTGAAAGAATATATACAATTTGTACCTTCTTCAACTAGGGGACCCCAAAAACCCCGGACAGCTCAAAGGTTAAGACGCCATCGACCTTTATCTATTAGCACCCGGCTTTCCCTGGGCAATAGGGCTCTCGTCGGCGAGACAAAACAAGCCTTGGAAACCGGTCGAACACTCGTAGCCGATTCCCTCCGAGACTTCGCCACCGACCATGTTGCAAATGAGACAGTTCCAACAATGGAACAACTCTAGCCAGGCGCAGCGCAAATCCCCATTCTTACAGATGGCTAGCGGAATCTCTCCTTTCGTAAGTGGCCGAAGCGGATGAAGTGAGGGCAAAACTAGTAGCAGTAACTCTTCTGACCTTTCTGTTTAATGGCAAGTTGGGTCAAGCACATTTATGCATTCTACTTACTAATACGCATATTAATAGCGCCTTTGTGAGGCGCAATCTGCCAGTTGTATGTGATGTGTGACGGGACTTCAAGTGCTTCATGAATACGGTTGACATCGTGAAACAGCACTGATCGCTCCCAAATGACGATGCTGCAAAGGCCTTGTCTTGTACTCTTCTGCCTTAACAAGAGTGCGATATGGATGCAGAAACACATCAGTATCTATTAGCGAACGAGTTAGCTGAGGAGGAATAGCGCTCCGTCGATGCGGTCCTATGCATGACAAGCAATCATTCTAGCTTCAAGAACTGTGGTCAGGCATGGAGGGCAAAACTTCAGGCTTTCCAAGGATTGGCATAATTTGGATTAGATGAAAGATACGATTTGTCCCTGTTGACAGAAATACTCATCCATCCGCCAGCTCAACGAGATGGTCAAATGTATTCGTGTCGCTTGCACTTGACTCATCTTGCAGCCGTGACGGTCAGTCTATAATAGCTCCTGAATGTGAGCTGCATAAAATAACAAATGCCCAACATGTTGATTTCAAGACGCCCTGGTCTAAGAACACACCTCGGCACTCGACGCAGTTCCTACTCTGGGACGTGGTTACGCGGTCCAATGCCAGACGCTTAATGCAAGCTAGCTCGCACGACAGCGAGGCTGTTCAATACCAGCGTCTTTATACTGCTATTCATATCTTCGTATTCGCTACTCTAGTCTCTCTACTTCTCCTTCCATCTACACTACCCGACGAGACGTGGTGATTTGCCCGCCCTCTGCACAAGGTCAACTTCAGTGTCCGCTCAGTGGGTAGATCTGCTCGACACAGACCCCTTTTCAACCTGGTCCATCTCGCTCCTCTTAGCATTCTTGTCTCCAGCACGAGCCCGGCGACACTTGTAGATGCCGAAGCCCGCCGCGGCCGCAAGCAGGAGGAACCCAACCACGGAGCCGACGGCAATGCCGGCCTTCTGGCCGCCGCTGAGCCCGCTGCCGCCCGCGCGGAGAGCAAGAGACGCGGCCTGGTCAGCGGAGCGGTACGCGTTTGGCTTCAAGCCAGAGTCGTGGTACCCGGCCACCCAGGCCGGGGCATCGCACTTGGTCAAGTTCAGCGTCTCCAGCTCCTTGCCCTTTTCGGCGCACGTGTTGGTGAATCGCCGGAGGGCAATCTCGTCGTCTGGCTTGGAGACGCTGCGGATAAACATGTTTGAATAGTCGGGCAGGAACGAAGGCGACACAATGGAGATGATGTCACGGATGACCTGATCCGGGCGCGCGCTGCCGCGGTCAAAAAAGTCTGCGGCAAAGGGGAAAAAAACACGGTCAGCAAGGACACTAGCGGGTATTCAAAGCAGCAAGTCACTCACTGTGACGGCGGTTGCGGTTGGCCGCCTTGTCCGTAAGCCAGACGTTGTTGTTCTTGACGGCGTACGAGGCGCTCGAGGCGCCTGATCTCGACGTGTACGTGTCCGCCGTGATGCGGGTAGACTCGGGCAGGGTCTTGGGGGCCTGCTTGCCGGGGAGCTGGTCGTACTGGGTCGTGTCGATGATGGCCCAGCTGTTCCTGGCAAAGTTGTTCCCGGCGCTGTTGGCGTCGATGGTGACGAGCCCCGGCTTGGTCGGGTTTCCCGTCTCGGAGGCCTGGCCGTCGGCCGAGACGTTGACGAGGGCCGAGCCGGCGTCCGAGAGGATCGAGTTCCACCAGGCGCTCTGGAACACGGTGAACTTGTCTCCGTCCTTGCGGATGGGCGAGATGAGCGCGCCGGTAGGGTACGTGCCGGCCATGATGGCCTGCTGGACCTGGGCGGCCGCGCAGCGGTAGTTGGCGGAGATTTCGTCGTAGAGCTTCTCGCCGAGCTCCTCGAGGCCGAAGAACATGGAGACGAACTTGATGTAGCCGAGCTGAGCGAGCGGCGCGTAGTTGCCAACGTTGTAGATGAGGACCTTTTTGTTGTCCGACGTGGCTGTGTCGCCGTAGAAGGTCACGTCGACTTCCGGGGCCTTGTCCCACTCGTCGTCGTCAAATGTAATGTTGTCCTTCATGTTGCCGCGGATACATGAGCTCGTGACGTCGGAATACACGCCGGTGCGCTTGATGCTTGTCGACATGCCGAGCATCTAGATTTGGTAGTCAGCGTCTCGTCCCACGGTGCAGATAGATGGACCAATGGTTTGCCAACCTCGATGAGATTCTGGGAAAATCCATCCAGCGCAGCTACATTCTTGACGGGAGCCTTGACGAACAAGGACGACTCGCCGACGATGGAGGTGGGAGGCGGCTCCTTGCTGCAGTACAGAACGACATATCGGCTCTGGCGGTTCTTAATGGTCACGTACGTCTTGTTGTACTCGGCCAGGAATGGATTGGTAGGACTCTTCTCAAACTTGGTCAGGAAGAAGTCGGTATCCGAGTCCCAGGGCGCGTCGGCACATCCCTCTCGGAAAGCAGCCTGGCCCAGCGTGGCCGATGCCGCGAGCAGCGCAAGTTGTGTGAAGCCCTTCATGATGGGGATTTGGCGGCAGCAAGTCCGGCAAGCGCGTTCAAGTCCACTTGGCTAGATGTTTTACTGAACACGGAACCAGGCGTACGGCGATGGCTGGATTCCATTTCCCCTTTTTATAGACAAAACAAAGAAGCCGGCTGGAGCCACGACCTGGCTGCCGTGTCTTCTGCTCCCGCCACCCGTGAGCTCGATACTTTCTCCGAGGCACACCTCAAGCCCTGGGCAGTGTGGATCGAAGAAAACCATGCGTCACAAGACGCTCGTACCCTGGCCCCGAGCTCATTGGGCCAAGATGATCTGATAAGATCACGCTGGGTGTTGCCAAGGCAGTCAATTGAGTGGTGGAGAAACGCCAAGTCGGGCGTACCAGGCATTGAGCACAACTTTTTACATGATGGCCTTGAGGCACAAAGACCTTTTTTGCCATCGGTAGCCGAGTTTTCTCCATGCCAAGTGTGAGGGGAGCCCAGCAATTCGCAGTTGGCTGCACTATCACATGTCTCTGCAGAACCAGGTTGTGGCCATATGGCCAGACTTCTGTCTGGGCAACGGAGAAGTAGTCAAGGAAAAAACACATTTCTCCCGAATTTCGGTAAATAGTAAGCGAGCGCACAAGGAGCATGACCGTTACCTCCAACTAGAATAAACCCACTTTATTCGGGAGACAGTTTGTTGACAGCTATGCCAACGGCCTACGGCGTAGACCAAAGCCAATCACTGCCAGCAAGTCTTGACAAACTTTTAAAGTTTAGACAACTCACAACTCTATCATGCTTGCTGCCATGCTTAACTAGTACAATGGGATGATTATCCTGGGCCAGTGGAGCACGAGCAAACAATAGTTCACAAGTTACGTAAAGAATTCGCTCGGCGCCGGTTGCGGGATCGACACTCGCCACCACGGCTGCCCTATGAGGCAATTTGGGGCCGATGTTGCGTCTCATAAGCATCCAAGGTGGGATCCGGACAGTCCTTGCCCTCGGTACTGTATCCGTCCATCGCTGTATATCATCACAGCTGTCAAGCAGGACATGTTTTCAACTAGACGCAACTGCGCCCAGCTCCCTCTCCCAGGTCATCGACATGTCCCCTGCCGGCTTCTCAACTTACGTCTTGGCTTAAGAAGGCCAAGTCCGGCCTTGGTCGACTTGCAATGACTCTTGGCAGCAATGCTCGGATATTCTCATCGGGTACTCGGCCCCTGCTAGCATAATATAGCCCTCTGTTATATAGAGCGCCGAGACGGACTAACCGGCCCAAGAGGACAACTCACTCCACCCGCTTCATGCGAATCGAAGCTTGACCAGCCAGTCGTTGGTGCCCGCCGCTCGAGAACATCTACTCGCACACGGCGTACATTGGCCAGCGACTTCTCCAGCAAGGTCGTTGGCGATTCGCAAAGGCAACACTTGACCGTATTATATCCAGATCGGGTTAGTGGGCTGCAGCATTACCAACCACGTTGCTTACCCCGGCCCGAGCATCACTTGACTCGGGAAGCGGCTTCCCGTTTTGTGGGTGATTCCGAGTATACGACTTGGCCATGCTTGCACAAGTAGGCAAGGTTTTTAGACGAATACCAGCTCAGTGTGCCATACGAATCCCGGCATGGAGAATTTTCTTTCCTCGTGCGTGAGATTTTGTGTCGCCAACACGAGCAGCTTACAAGAGGAGCGGGCACTTGTTGGCGGTGTTTGTGTCCGCGTTGGTCGAAGCTGAGAATATCTACACACAGCCTGGTTGAAGAGCCTATACCTAAAACTCTACGATAATGTTTAATTACTGCAGTGTACAGACTTCTCTGTCCTGGAAGATGATTGCGTTTCAAGAGTACTATTTTTCAAGTAGATTGGCATTGTGTCTGGCAACCGCAAAGGGCAATCCAGTTTTAGAAGCCTGTGCAAGAAAGACGTGAATTGGAAAAACGCCAATATTCCCTCAGTTTTCAAATAATTATAGAGGTGGGGACGATACGCAATTGATCAATCTGCCACATATTAGTCTAAGATTTCGTGGACTGTATCGACGTGCTGGCTAGTAGCTACTATAAATTCCCTCCGGGCCCTTTTCCCCATTCAGACCGACAACTCTGTTCCGGTTCCTTCAGATATTGCCGTGGTCATCGCATCACGCAGGGACTTGGCAGGGACTTGGCAGGGACTTGGCCATGTCAACACCCACCTGACTCTTGAGCGTCAGTGACGAGCCGGTGTGGACGGGTCGGAATAGACCAGTCGTGGGAGAAGTCCGAAACTTGATAAAGAGAACAAACAAACAAAAGTGGAGAGAACACAGACATACAACGTCAAGAAGCATGTGTTCGCGTACTGTTTCCTACACGAAAAGTACAAAAGGCCTCGCTTGGTCCCGGGCGACCATGTCATGGGATAATGAGCACACACCAGGGTTCCTGCGTCCTATCGGCCCACGAGTCGTCAGCCATCATCGAGAACATGTGTGCCGATCGTGAGTAGCCAAGAGCCGCCTGGGAGAGCGGTTCGGGGTTTTAGACAAATTCAGAACGGAATGCGAGTAAACTCCCTCATTCTGGTGCCAGGCCTTGTCCCGTGAATATATTGACTAAACGTCACGCCAATGTCTGGGTCCTTGGCAGGCGTTAGGGCACTATGTAGTACGTATCGTCAGGCCGGAAACGACAAGATAAATTGTTCCAAAGCTTCCTTCCTGAAATGCTTACAATATCATAGGTGGCCGAACAGTCAGAGAGCAACGGCAAAATATTTTTCAACGGCAATGTGTTCGCGCTACCATACATCAATACACTGGATTTCTTATCTGGCGGGAATCTTGACGAGCTCCAAGCAGATCTGTTTCGCAGCTCGCCCGCTCGCGGGAAATTTACATCCGTCATGGACCTTTGAGGGAAACGGTTCGACCTTGTAACCATGGTCAAGGGCGCTCTGCTAATCGACCCAGCCTCCTGCCAACTCCTTCCTGTTGCAATTTATCTCTATTACGTGCGACCATGATGGAAGAAGAAAATTTATCTTTAGAGGAGTGAGGTTGATATTGGTTACCGTTGCTGGCAGGTTTCAATAGAGCTAGGAAGCGGTAAACTACTACACATAACACTAAAACAAAAGCTATTCTTGGACTGTAGCACAAGCAATCGCAGTGATAATGATCATGTATCTGCACGATACTGTATCGCCTGCACTTGACAGGACGCCTTTCACGAGGATTCAAAACGCTGTTTCAAGCCCACATGTTACCGTTCGACATGGTTAAAGAGCAGATATCCTACCACGATAAATTTCTACCGCTTTCATCCTCGTGTGAATAAGAATCGGGGCACCTGGGACAATGTCTCCTTGAGCCCCCGTCAAAGGCCATGGTTTCCTTTCTTTCGACGGTACGCTCGGGGTACAATAAGGCCTCTCAACCCCGCAAAGCACTGCACTAAGCTTTATGCTGATTATATTATTTATAAGCGCTTGTGAAGTTTATTATAGCGAGATGTACAAAAATATTCTTTTATAAAAGTTAGAGATAATCCTCGATCAGCCTAAATATCCGCTTTCAAGAAGATCGAATAGTCGCCTCCTCCTAATTGTCATCGTATAGGCAATTTTTCTCGCTGTACCTGTCATAACCCATGAGCCCATTTAATATCTATTTCTTTCAAAGACCAATGATGATCAACAGAGTTTACCATGCCGTGGGATAAAAAGACATGGTCATTGACTCATATTGTCTGCCAGATGGGGCAAGCCACATGTTGCACCGCCACCAACCATCATCATCATCATATGTGGCTGCGCCCCACCCGCGAACAGCTCCCAATCCAAAAAGCCCCGCCATCGACAAACGCCGCGCAATTGCGAGGCATCACCAACTTCCAACGCACCATCCTAGGCATCATCGTTGAGCTGTCCTGCTCGCCATCCTGACCAAGATGCCGGTATGTACACACCTCTCCAGCTCTTCATGCTCCCCCCCTTCCCTGTCGCCGTATTTTCCGACCTCCATTCGGCCCGTATTACCAGTCACCACTTCTCCAGCAGCTCTCGCATCTTCGCCCTCAAGCTGACCACTTCACCAGGCCTACAACTCCATTTTCAACAACGACCCCAACCCTCCCCGCCTCATAGGCAACTTTCCCATCCTCCCGCTACGCACAAAGACGCGCGGACCGGCCTACACCCTTCCCATCCCGTCACCACCGCTGCCGGCCAACGAGTCGCCCGACCCGGACAGCGACAGTTACGATATCCTCGACGAGGTCATCTCGCTCTTCCGTGCCAACACATTCTTCCGCAACTTTGAGATCCAGGGTCCTGCGGACCGCTTGCTCGTGTACGGAATCTTGTTTCTGAGCGACTGTCTGCAAAAAATCAAGCCTGGCGCGACGGCGAGAGATGCGCAAAAGGATGTCATGAACTTGGCACTGGATTTGAACTTTGCTATCCCGGGAGACCCGGGCTTCCCCTTGAATCAGGTACGTTGCTGTTTTACAAAGTGTTTCTACCGCCTTGGGCCACGATTTTTGTCGCAACTCGTTCCGGGGAGTGGTGGCTCGAACCCTAATTGCGACTAACATTCCTCCGTGGTAGATGTACGAGCCTCCTAGGGATAGACTGGATGCCGAGCAGCTAAGGCAGTACATGTCCCAGGTACGGCAAGAGCTGGCGGCGCGATTACTTGCACGAGTGTACGCAGATGACGAAACCAAGCCTAGCAAGTGGTGGGTGAGCTTTACCAAGAGAAAGTTTATGGGCAAGGCGCTGTAAAGGATGGCTCCATAGTAGCCTTTGCGACTAGACAGAAACACAGCCCCTTGTTCTATATGAAACTTCAATAATGAGACTCCACAATTGCAATGGTTTCGAAGCTGCTCGAGCCCATGGTTGACCAACCATGATCACACAACCCGTATCTGGGGCACGGTATTCATTGCGATTGATGCATATTCTGGGTATCGCTCCTTGCTGATCTATACGCAAGCACATTCGTATCCCAATTCACCCACGGACACGCGTAGACCCAAGGTCCAAGTCCAATCCATTAACCCAACAAATATACTACTATACAAAATCATCATGCGGCTTCTCCCTTCTTCTTCTGGAACTTGCCCCTTGCAGAAACCCTCCCCTGCGCCGGAATCGCCCTCCACCCCGTAAACAAGAAGCCCTCGGCGCCCCCTCTCCCCGTCATGAAGGGATGTGTCCTCCCCGGCAGAACCTGCCACCTCCTGGCTCTGCTGCTCTGGACGGCCGCGCCCAGCACCAAGGTAGGATTGATGGGGAACTCCCTCGTGCCCCGCCACCGGTCCAGCTCGGCCTGCGTCTTCCCCTCCGCCTCCGCGGGCAGCGACGACACCCACGCCGCCCGGCGGCCGATGCTGAAGCAGTCCACCAGCTGTTCCAGCGGCTCGATGGTGGGCGAGTAGATGGCGATGGGGGCGCCCCCCGCCAACAGCGGGAGCGCCTCGCGCAGGACGGAAACGGGGTCCATGGTGCTCGCTACGGCCAGCCCGGAAAAGCCGCCCGCCCGTGTGTTCTCGATGACCTCGTTGGTCCGGGCCCACCTGCGGCGTTTGCGGTGGTAGTTTCCGCGGCGGTTGGGTTTCCAGGACGCGAGCTCGTCGGGCGTCGCGTCCGCCGGCTTCTCGGAGCAGACGACGTCTTGGGCGGGGTCGACGAGCTGCAGCCACGAGATGGGGAGGAGGTTGGTGAAGAGCGGGTGGTACGGGCACGTCGGGTTGGGATCGCTGGCGTCGTAGTCAAAGTACCGCAGCACGGATAAGTTAGGCTGCGAATTGGAGTGGATGAGGGTGATTGTGTTTGTGAGGGCAAAGTGGTCGTCGAAATCACGGCAGCGAGGACGCTTCTTACTCGTCCGCTGCGCCTGTGGCGACGACGGAGGCTCTTGTTGTTGTTCGGGGCCGCCGTTTGCGCCGTTTTGCCCTGCGGCCGCCTCTGCCGCCGGCCGGCTCTCCTCCCCCCCGGGGCCCTGGGACGCGGCCTGCTCTCCCGGCTCGTGGTGCAGCAATCCCATCCTCTCCGCCAAAGCGGCCACCAGCAGGCCGCCCGTGTCGTCGACCGCCAGCCACCGGCCCCCGTGAGGCTCGCGCACGCCCTGGGCGGGCTCGCCTCCGAAATGCACGTCCGCCCAGCATCCCAGCAGGCCCATCATCTCCGGCCTCAGCTCCAGCACTTTCCAGGCGTCTCTGTTCTCCAGCAGCCACTGGCCCAGCAGGACGACGTCCAGCGGCAGCACGGAGAATCTCCTCAGGAACTTGCGCTCTTTCAGGAGCTTGTATTTCGCGAGCGAGTACGACGTCTTCTGGTCAATCGCCGTGTGCGACAGCATGAGCTTGGCAATCAGCTCTTTGCCGGCCGAGGCGCCCTCGCGCTTCAACACCTCAATCTCGTATGCCGTGAGCGTCTGCCGCGCCGAGTCGTCAATGATTTCTCGATTCGACCGTGCGACAACCTTGCCGGATTCGTCTACGAGCGCCAGCTGCTCGCCTTCGCCGGCGACAATGGCCGCGTCGCCGTCCGTCTGCTCGTTTTCGTTGGTCTCGGCGAGTATGTCGGCGTTGAGCTCTGCGCCGGACACGATTCGCAGCCGGGAGAAGTTTTCGCCGGGGCGCTTCTCTTGTACTTCGTACGTCAGGTGGAACGGGCGCTCCATGAGCAAATTGCTCGGGAACGAGCCATATTTTCCGAGGGAGATTGTTCTGGACAAGAGCAGCGTCAGTGGTGTTTGCGTCGCAGGGCGGGTGGTGATGCGACGCACGTATTTGGTGCGACTTGGAGAACGCGCAGTGCGTCGTTTGGCAGTCTCAATGCCACCCAGCTGTTGGGTTGTACCACGCTTCGAGACATGGTGGTTGGCGATGGCTGCGGCAACGAGAGTTGCTGCGAAAGCTGCTTACGGTCTCGGCCAAAAAAAAAAAAAAAATAATTGTCTGGTTCCTCATTTACTCACCTCGGTGAGCGAGCCCCGCTGTCGGCTGACCCCGCATTCTCACCGACCCACTGGCTCCAGCCAGTCAGGTTACATGTATAAACCAGGTGAGATTAAAACGAGCTCCCTCAGCGGAATAAATTTGGGAATTTGCCTAATTATTCGGACATGTGTGGGAATATTGTTTATCTTACTGCAAGTAGCGGTTGCTTATGCGTGCACTGATAAACGAGTGGCGTGGTCTTCATATATATGCAAGGCATCACACCCTAGACAAATACTACCAACCCAAGTAGGTAAGTGCTAACTAAACCGTAAAATAAACAGACTGTTGTATTGATATAAAGATACTATCTATCAGGTTATATTCACTCCTTGAGCCAGCGTAATAAATGGCATGACTATATATTGTACCTCTGCAATCCCCTCCTGGCAATACTGACTCTCCATTACACTTTTTATTTCGCAACAAAACACAAAGGGGTTACAACTATATATGCACACCGTCTCACCAATGGGGGGAAAAGGTAATAAAACCCATCAAAATACCAGAGATTAAACCGGTAGCGGGTACAGTAATGATCCATCCGAGATAGATCCAGGCAACCATCCGCCAGTTGATGGATCGCCAGTCACCGTTGCAGAGACCAACGCCAACAATGGCACCAGTGATGCACTGAGTCGTAGAAACGGGCAGCTCTGTTTGATTTCACACCAGTCAGTAGTCCAAAAATACATCATCACCGCCAAAGATTTAAATTGTAGACTTACTAAGACGGGTAGCCACGATAATGGTAATGACGGATCCCAGTTCCATAGAGAACCCACGAGAAGGGGACATTAGAGTCACGCGATTGCCCAGGTTGCGCATAATGTGGTAGCCATATGTCCAGAGGCCAATGACGATGCCAGCGCCGCCAAAAGCAAGAATCCACAGGTCAACCTGAGCCTTCTTGGGGATCACGCCGCTGTTCCAGATCTGGTAGATGGTGGCGTAGGGACCTACCGCGTTGGCGACGTCGTTGGCGCCGTGGGTAAAGGAGGCCGCCGCCGCCGTCATGACCTGCAGGAAAGTGTAAAGGAACTCGGCCTTGTTGTCGTAGTGGTGGGCTCGTGCATGGATCTCTTCGACATCACCCGCAATAACAGACTTCTCGCTCTGAGAACTGACAATGTCCTGGTCGATGCCGCGCAGCAGAACCCACTTGAACCACCACCATAGCCCGGCGCCAGAGTACCAAGCAGAGTCGGGCTTGGGGCCGATGAGAGACTTGTGAGTAGAGGCGACGGGCTGTTCGGCAGCCTCTTGGGCGGAAATGTCGGAAGCGGCGGCCGTCTTTTCGTGTTGGCCCTCGACATCTTCAGTGGTGGCAGCGGCTCGGGCACGTCGAGCCTCGAGTTCCTCCCGGGTCAAATGGCCCTCGTAGAAGTTGCGTACAACACCTGTGAAATTCTCCGGGGGCGGAGGGACGTCGCCTCGTCGGAGAAGAAGGGGACCCTGAAAAATGTGCCACCACTTCAGCTGCCAGTCCTCCTTGATGACAACGCGGTACATCCAGGGCACAAGGAACAAGCACACCAGCAGACCCCAGGCAGCGCCCGTGGCCACAATGACACCGGGGATCTGGGCGTCCGTCAGTTTGACCTCGTAGTCGCCACCCTTCCAGATCAGCAGCATGACGATGAGCGAGGCCGTGATCCAAAAGTAAATGGGGACGAGGACGAGGCCTCTCAAGGCGGGATTCGATCGCAGCAAGACCCCGTACTTGGTGATGAGGAAGATGGCCGCGCCGAACAAGCCAGATAGAACCGGCGCGATGACCCAGGCGAGAAAGACCTGGACGACACCGCCCTTGAGGTCGACGGAACCGTCTTTGTTGTAGCCCACCCAGGTGATGCCGGTGTTGCCGAGGGCGCCAATACCCATGCCCAAGACGCCGCCCAGAATGGAGTGCGTGGTCGAGACGGGCATACCGAAGCGGGTGGCGGCGGTGAGGTAGCACGAGGAGGCGATGACGGCGCAGACCATGCCGAGCATGAGGAGGGCGGGCCGTTCCTCAAAGGCACCGACGTCGACGACCTTGGTTCGGATGGTGTCGGCGACACGACCGCCCACGCCGAGGGCGCCGCTGAATTCCATCAAACTGGCACCGATCATGGCCTGGACGTAGCTGACGGATCGGGACGAGACCGACGAGGCCCACGAGTTGGCCACATCGTTGGCTCCAATGTTCCAGGCATCGAGGAACGCAAAGATGGTGCCAACGGCAAAGAGGTAGTCGTACTGATGGAGCGTCATTTTTCACTTCTTGTTGTTGTCCCCGTTTATCTCTTGGTGTGCATGTAATAGGCTCCCATGTACAAACCAGGGCAAGGTGGAAGGGTGCCTCGATCCCAGCAGAGTGGCAAGACGGACGGCAGACTGGGTGACCCGAGGTTCGACCTGGAGAAAGAGAATATCAAATGGCACAGGTGAAAGGTGTTCAGCGGCCTATATAGAAAAACAATGGGTGTGGACATGACGGAGACATTATACACGTCGGGCAGGCAAGTCGTTGGTTCGAAGGACAGTCCCCATGTGGCGTTGACAGCATGCAGGGCCAAGGCCAACTAGGAGGAAACCCAGCCTAGAGGATTAATGCGAGTTACACATGACGGATTCGCAGTCGTGCTACGACTCTTTATGCTCATTGGAGCACGCCGCCCAGAGAAGAGACTGTAGGACTGTCCGATGAAGGGCTGGTGGGTCTCTGGCTCCAAGCATCATCTTGGAAGCCTTTGGGGGGTTGCAAAGGCATGTTTGCACCGCACTATTCATCGTTCTTTTGATAGGCGTGACTAGGAATTAAAGTTGAAGAAGGGCATTCCGCGGCATGCAGCTCAACGAAGCGGAGCGGCCGGAAACCCCCGATTAGCAAACACTTCTACAAACACCCGGTCGTCTCGTCTGAATGATTGTTAAGACGGTCATCATACTTGACTTGAACATTCTGTCGAGGCAAGATTATTTGATGAAGAATAGTGTCGTGTTCTTCAACACGTGTGAGTGGGTGTAGTGGTGATATCGCCCACCTCTCGTGACAGAGCCCAGAGGATGGCGACGATGATCGTTTATCGGTCTTGCTGTCTAGTGTATTCACGAGCAGACAAGTCAGCATGCCGTACCAGGGATGTTTGATGGCCAAAGGGTCTTCTTTGGAAAGCAGCACGAAACATGTGAGATCTCGGTCCAATGGCAGATGGCCGATTAGACCAGTCGGCCTCGTACGTGCTTGATGTCCTTCTCCCACAGAGGAAGCAACATGCGACTCGAAAACGCCACTGTTCAGCGTCACGCAACAAGACAACTCAACACGGCCATAACCCGGCTATGAGTACGAGGTAAAAAGACAACCTTAATCCAGAGTCTAATCAGAGTTAGCGCGCCAAGCCGAAAAGCGGATAGTGGCAGCGCCAAGCCGTGCCAGATCTGGCAATGACCTCCTGTCTAGACCAATCATAAGCATTGCAGACCACACGTGTAGGAACAACTCGACTCCTGTTGCGAGCAACGAATTGTTTCTGCAGCGCCTCACCTTGGCAACTATCTTGGCCTTTGGCGACTTTTTCCTCCTTGACTTGGCACACGGAACATGAAAAGGCCATGGTTATGCTTGGCACAATGACCAAGACACCTCTGGACTGAATGCATGAATCGTTGGTGGCTCTGCATCTCCTCTCCAGCCCGAGTTTGCACCAGCTCTTCACTCGTCACTGGCTCCGGGGTTTGGTAGCCGGCCCAGGTGCATCACGTGGGATCCAAGAGATTCCACGAGTCCCCGTACTGTTTAGCGACAGCCGGTTCTCTGCTGAAGCAAGGAACGCATCACATGCGTCGCATGTTGATGGATACAGGTTGGGCCCATGTTAGTGGTTACCGGGACTTGACCAAGATGAATACATGTACTCTTTGCATACGCACCGATGCAGACATCAACTCTCGGTGGCAAAAACTAGCTAGCGCAAACATGCCAAGCACGCGAGCACTCAGCTGTTGTGTACTAGTTGTTGCCATCGATCCAATTTGGGGCAGCCTATGAGAGATGAAATCTCACGACGCGGTCTACATGGAGGATGCGAATGGTTTCTGCTAAAATCCAGCGCAGTGTGCCTAGATGTTAGTCCTCGACCTATAACCTAGAAACGATACTGCAGGCGAACCGACTCTCTTTCACTTACATGTGATGCTTTGCCAAAAGCTTACATCAAAGGAGCTTAAAAAACAATTTTCCCCCGCAATAGGTTGGAATTTCTGCCAACCATCTGATACGAGTTGAGCGGGACTACGGGCCACGCATCTCATGGCATATATTTGCCTCCACAAGATGCACCAAAGGATGGCTTGGAGAACATAAAGTCTTGGCCACACCCACGTGTCACCATGTCTGGCTGTATTGCAACTCTGATTTCTTAAACGTGGGCTGAGCTTGGCGCCAAGCTATAAGGGCAGTTCCAACTTGCCGCTCTCGGCAACACTTCGACGTTGGTTTGAAATGCTTTACTCCTTGGCCTCCTCAAGACCTGCTCCGTGGTCATTGTCCCATCTTCCTTTGCTGACCTAAGTATGTCTCGTGTCACTTGAAAAATGCCAAACCCTCAATCGCATGTCGAACAAAATAATGTTTCGATGTGACAAGGCTCTCGCACTTTCTGGTGTAGTAAACTTGTGTCCGTGTAATTAATACCATCCTGAGCAGGCACTTGATGCCTGGACAGATGGGTAAACGGATGTCTAGTAGCATCCGCAGTCGTTTGCGTGGTATTTCGACTTATAGACACCTGGATTGTATGCTGTCACTTTCTTGCAGTATTTGGTCATATTTCTATTAGTATAGGAGCACTTTTGCTTCCGGCCATGTCATGATTTCTCACCACTGTGAAGCACGGGCCACTAGTTTTGTAACACTTTCGATGATGAGATCGTAATGTAAGACAAGCATAGCATACCGCGTATCGCCAACTTGATGCAAGGCTGGGAGAAGCGGGAAAATAGCTGCGACGGATTGATGCCCTACATGCCAGGATTCAATCTTATATGGGTGATGGAATAACCCCAACCATGGCCCAACTGCTTGAGGTGGGGACATGGAAGTGTGGCCGCAAGATCGCCAGCTTGACTCGATGCGTCCATGAGTAGCGTTCGTGTCCGTCGTGTGGGAGATGTCTGAGACATGTTCTGATATGAGATCATCTGTCGGTAGTTTCCACAATGCGATGAGCTTGGGAGAACAAGCAAGGGAGTATGATCGCGCTTGTCAACTGCCCAGGAGCCATAACAACCTTGATCGACGTCTTCTGTGGTCGGAAGGTTCTCGGTGACAAAGAATAGAGTGAAGGGTCTGCACTGTGCAGAACACGCCACCTCGCACTGGCCGAAGTTAGGTCCGACAAGACGCGCATTCTTCTGCTAGTAAAAGGTTGAAACTTTCAGGAAACAAAACAAAACGGAGAATGAAAGTGGGAGATAAATGCCCTCTTTCAAGGCTGAGATTCCCTTATGGCAGTTTCAGCTGGCCTTTCATGGTCCCTTGCTGCATATGCCTGACAAAGCGTCTCGTTTCGACGTTATTTGGCGACCCAAAGCCGAGCCATATTTGAACTCGGACGCTGCACATTTTCATTTGTCTGGCTGATTCAAGTTTTACTCGACACATTGAACACGCTCAACTCCCCGCCTCTCCTGCTAATCCTTCAAGGGCAACCGGACTGCATGGACGACACACAAGAAGACATAGCCACGGCCATATCCGACATTGCACACCAATGTCTCGATTGCTTTGACCGCGTGGTCGAAAATCATGACAAGTCATTCCTCACGCACTCGCGCAATCCAGGTGATGGCGCTGCGGCTTCTAGGAAACAAAGACGCTTGTCTTTTGACTTCCTAGGCCTACGCAACAGCTTCTTGTTTTGAATTGACTACACAGGAGCCCTGTCGCTGATGGATACGTCGCTGGATGAAAGACTGCAAGGTCTTGCTGACATTTCTGCCATGGTGATGGAGTTGTTGGAGATGATTTTGAGAAACTTGCATCGCAGTAGGTCTAACCATGGCCATGTAAGAACATTACCTGTCTGCGGATGGTTCGCTAATTCACGTCATGTTACTTTGAGTTCAGTCGATTGCAAGCCAGAAGGTCCTTCGTTCCCCTCTCACGATGCAACGACATGATACTCAGAAGCGCAACAAAGCTTCCTGACAAGATGGAAAGATGCGTCTCGGGGAGTTGACTCCGCCCTAGATCGATTACACATTCTGGCTGTTGCCATTAGAAAAGCATCAGCAAAGCAACTGAATCACACGGTCACGACCATACTAACCGAGCAAGATGTTTCCTTTTGATGGCGTCATTGGTCCGTTACCGATTCCCCGCTGCCCGCGAGGGATTGTGCCAGCAATTGGGAGATTACATCGCGGCCCGACGTCGAATGCTATTGCGAAAGAAACGGCATGCAATAAGACCCATTGAGCGACTTCAACTACCCTCGCGAAGAACCATGACAACAGTCACCAGCACCATTTCCACTACGCAACAAGACTCTTTTGAATATCCGCCACCCCCAACAGCTAGCGAAGGAGAGACTCGCGTCCAATGCCCCTTTTGTTTAACGGCTTTGGAACGCAGAATCTCAGAGAAAGAGAGAAACGACCATTGGAAACGCCATGTCGACCAGGATATTAAGCCATATGCTTGTCTGTTCCCCGAGTGCGCTGAATCTCTGGTATCCTTCGTTCACCGTCACGAATGGAAGGCTCATCTGGAATCTGTCCATTCGAAAGATTGGTTGCGCAAGGTGCATACTATGCAGTGGTATTGTGATTTGGACCATGACCCCCTATGACCTTTGAGACCGGGTTGCAGTGGAGAGAGCACATGCTAGATGTCAATTCTCACCCGAAAAAGGAGTCTGTCTCAACCGCAGTGCAGCTTGATGCCCTTTCTCCTAGGAGACAACGAATCGCTCTACGCAATCGATTTGTATGCCCACTTTGCGAACAAATTCCCAAGGAGATACAAGAAAAGGTGGCAAAAAGCAAGGGAGACTCGACTCAAATGTACAATTTTGTCGTGGACCATGTGGCGAACCATGTGAAATCGTTATCGCTCATAGCCGTACCTTGTCTCGATAGTTCAGCTCATGAAACAGCCAACATGAACAAAGAGTCGGTGGTTTTCACCAAAGACTCTTTCAGGAGGCTTTTGAACGCAGACTCTATTCCTCAGCCACCTAGTGGTCGGGAGCACATGAAGGATGCTCCCCTGCCTCCTAAATTATGGTCTTTCCCGGATCGCAACATTATCGTCTCTCTCACGGTGCCTAATCAGAAAGGATGCTGGGATAAGGACTTGTTGGATTACACGCAACCAGGGACTCCCCCAGAACCGTCCGGAGAGAATTGGCTCGAGCAGTGGAAGTCTTGGAAACTAGAGCATGATGCTGCATTTTATGAATCTCCCGACAACGACCCAGTTCTCGTGCATCTTGGTAAAAGGAAAGCAAGCCAATTCGACATCAACTTTCAAGACAGTGTCGGTCGGACAGGGCTGTCATTTGCAGCTCAGTCCGGCGACATTGAAACCATCGAGCGGCTGCTGAGTATGGGTGCGGATATTGAGTTGCCGGATCAAGACGGCCAGACACCCTTGATATGGGCAGCTTACAATGGACATGAAGCGACTGTACGATTGCTCCTCGAGCTTGGTGCTCGTGTTGGAGCAGCCGACAATTCGCGCCGGACGCCACTATCATGGGCGGTAGGGAGAGACCATGAATCCGTCGTGAGGCTACTTCTCGGGCAGGGTGCGGAGTTTGACGCTGTTGATAATTCACGTCGAACACCACTCTTGTGGGCTGCAGAGGGGGGATCTGATGTAATGGCTCGCATAGTTGTCGAGAAAGGTCGGCATGTCAATATAGAGGCACTTGATCCAGAGGACCAACAGACGCCTCTCTCGTTGGCGGCTGAAAAGGCTCATGAGAAGGTGGTACGCGTGCTCTTGGCGAACGGAGCAAACCCCTCAGCGGTCGACTCGCAGGGCCTAACGCCCCTATCTTGGGCTACCGATAATGGACATGATGAGGTTGCCCAATTGTTGAGGTCCTTTGGTGCCCAGAGTCGTCCGTTGTCATGACCGCTTACATTGCAATCTTGGCTTGCAGCTTTGCCGAGTCTCTTACAATCCCGCAAACTTGAATGGAAATACATGAAAAGATGGCTGATACTGAATCATGCGAATGGGCCACAGAAGGAAAGGCCATCAGGAAGTGGCGATGCAAAGATGACAAATAGATTGATATTTCCAAACATTCACCGTCATGGGCATGTTCAGCCCCATGTTTGTGATACCAGGTTGTACCACGATGCCCAACCATTCAAGTCTCACTACCAAGTCCGGCGAGACAGCTGGAACGTACAGCATGGAGAGATTCCTCAGGTGCGTCGAAATTGTCAATCTCGTCTGACCAAGGAATCCCATCTTGAGCTCCCACGCTCTGAATCGCAATAGCTGCAGCCTTGTTAGCACGAACAACCGCACTTCAATGTCCCACGTCCCTTTGGCCCTTTGCCGCAGGGAATCCGGGGATGTACGCCCCCGTAAAAGTATCCCTGATGAACACAGTCAGAAAATACACATAAAAGATTAGGAGACGAGAAGAAATATACCCTGCGCCAGTGGTATCCCTGACTTGAACGTCAAATGCACGACAATGGCCACTCCCCTTGTATTAGCGTAGAATGCCCGCTTGGCACTAAGTGTAATAACCATGTTAGCTACACCATGGTTTAGAATTCTCGGGCGACGATAGGCCAAGTGTCTTGGTTGACTAGGTCTCTATCACGCCCCGACATGATTGCCGCCTCTGACTCGTTCACCAGCAGATGCGTTACATGCCGGTAGAGACGTTTGCGAATTGGTCTTGCGGGCGCTGCGTTGAGGCAAAAGTCGATGCCGGCCTTGCCAGCAGTTGCCAGCATACCTCCAACCACTTCCTTGGCAATCTCCATCTGCCACCACCAAATTTGGTTGGACCCCGCCTCCAAGTTGCTCCGCGTGAATAAAATCCTTCTTTTTCCAGGTTGCCGTGGCGCCTTGGTGTTAAGAGACACCGGTTCTCGCGCGTTGGGTCCTCGACCATGACGAAGCAGATGCTAGAGCGCGTGTTGGGGACCGTTACGACGCCAGAAGTATCTACGCCATTTTTATTTAATTTGATAATAAACTCCTCACCGTATACATCAAATGGTACATGCCATCAATGCGTCAGTGCACTTTAGCCTGTAGGCCAACAAATGCATACCATCAATGATCACTTTGAAAATGGCAGGACCAACGCCCAGAGACTGTAGGCTCTCCGGCCAATCAGGCAGGCTCTTATTATTAGGCGACACGCTCATCGAATCTTCCGCTTACCTTGACATCTCATGCGGTGCGACTACAGACGCCAATTACAATGGAGAGGAGATATCAGGCCGCTATTGTTAGATTTTCTCGCTCCGTAGCTCACCGCTACAAGCTATTTACCCGTCGTGATGTTGATATTTATCCTCCCGTTATTGTAGCAGTAGTTGGATATAAACACTTGGATGGCGGAGCACATTTCTTCATCCCGAATTTTGAGCCTACATTCGACCCCATCAAATTACCCATAACCCTCAGGCATTTAACCAGCCTAAAGAAGGCTTTTCAAGCGTCGCCAGGTATTCCACTCCCGTATGGCTCTCAAGAAGGAGTGCATCACCCTAATTGAAATCCGGATTTGCTCATTCTGCCGTCGGTGTGTGGGCAAGCCATGACGCCTGCCGTCGGCCTTTTGCATTTCCTTGGTGGACGTTTCGCCTTGTATAAAAGCATTCTTTGCCTGACCGTCGAAGCTGCTCTAAAATGGCGAGATTGTACATGACTGAATCTGCCTACTCCATGAACTATTCGTCGACTTGTAGGGAACTCTTGATCTGGTGCCCTTCAGCCGATTCCTTGAGTCGAACCAGGCTCGTCGAGAAAAGTGCGTCGGTTTGCTGAAAACAAGAGCGCCTCGAAGGGAGACTAAGGCAGTAGAGTGGATCCATGCGATTATATCATCCCGGGTGAATTTTATATTACATGACATGGCCCCCATGCTGGATTATGATTGGGTTGTACATAATAGAAGTCCATGGCCACTTTTCCTACAAACGAGATGATTGCGGACGCGCGCCTTGAAGAGGGACGCGGTTCCACGCAGTATTATGCGTCATGATGTAATATCTGAGCATGTGTGACCTGGGACGTACGCTTGCTAGCATCCTGCTGGTCATCGTGGCAATAGTATTTCATTCCAAGCGCACTTCAGTAACTAGACTTGGCACGCCACACGTCCGTTCTGACGGCCCAATATTGAGGTCTTGGGAGACGAATTGAGCTGCAATCATCCGTCGGCGAAAGGGATTGCAGCCGATGCTTGGTGGCACGCGTGGGCCGGCATTGTAGGACAGGTAGAACCGGGTTGTAGAACAGGGCTTCGGAGCAGGTACAGCTGAAGGGGTCAGTGGGCAGCCAGAGGTTCGGCGAAGCGATGATGGTTGCCGCTGACGTGTCGGTGATGGTGATGATGGTCATGGTCATGGCCAGCAAGGTCGCGCGCTAGTCAGGACCAGTCGCCTCCTGCGCCAATTTCTGTAGAACCAACCACATGATATCACGGCCCGAGACCGGAGTCAGTGTGCGCAGGTGTTTACAGGTGCCTGGCAACTGGCAACTGGCACTGGCGCCTGCCGAGATTATGCGCAGATTTGGTGTTCGCGAATTGCTTCACATCTGCTTCTTCACATCTGCTTCTCGGACGCATATTTTCAATCCTTGCCGGTTGTTAAGCTTTCGGCGCTTTTTTTTTTTTTTTCAGAAGAATCTTCCAAAACTTCTAGTGTGTGCGTTGCAACCACGACATTGAGAGGCGTTGCGGACCACCTGCCTCTCCGCATGGCAGGGTAGCCACGAACTCAAAAACAAAACTTCCCCGCAATCTGTCAACGATCGCCTTTTGAGACATGCGGAATGGAAACTTGCATGCTCTGTAGGACACGGCACGCTGGGTTCAGCCTGTCAGCCTGCTTGCCGTCGGGTCCCCAAGTTGCAAGGGGGTTCGCATTTCGGGCCATCTTTGTGTCGAAGACGAAATGGCCGAAACGCAGTCATTGCCAATCATGAATTCGACAAGATCCCCCTCCCCGCTCCTTGTCGATTCTGGGGAACGACCCAGTCAGCCGCAGCCTGCAGGCGGCATCCCGCAGGCCCAATCCCAAAACCTGCGCACCGGCTAGCACATGAGCTTATCGTTGTGCAGGTAGGGACGGACAACCTAACCCAGTCCACTGGGTGGCTGTTGTCTCGCATCTCGCCGACCGAGTGGAGGGAGGGAGCGGGCAGTGCTGGCTCCCGAGCAGCCTTTGGCCGTGGGCCATCAATGCGCGGCGATGTCACCTTCCTGAGGCTTCGACAGCTGCAACGTGTCGAATTCTCCTCTCTCATCTGGCCGGCGCCTGCGAATCTGATGAGAATCACGACATTCGCAGACCAATGTGCTTTTCGGGGGACCAACGCAACAGGCTGAAATTCTGCCCACTGCCGGCTCCATCCCGACTCCTCGCCATTTGGTGGGCCCTGGATATTGCGCTAGTCTTATTACCGTCGGGACTTTATAGCCACGCATGAAACACGCATAGTTTGAATTAGTACCCACCACGCAACCATGGAGTAGGTATAAACACTGCAGACACCAAGGCTCGCAACCGGGCCTTTGGTTTGTCAAGGTGGGTGGGTATCGCTCTGTGATCGACCACCGTCACACTCACCTCTTCACCCGGTCGTGCTCCACCTGATATTGTACTGTACGACACTGGCGAGAGGCGACGTCGCACCGCCTTGACACGTCGAGGGCAGGCTTCTCCAAGAGGTGTGAGGGAGAGGGGCAGACTCAAGTTAAAAGATCGACGTCCCCGGCTGCCCTTGCGTCGTCTGTTCCATCGTCAAATTCTCCAGGCGCACACAAGCAGTTGGCTCCTGTTACCATCGCCAAGGCGTCGCCCTACCAAGCCTGCCAAGGGGGGACACAATCGCTCGACAGTTTCGCCACCCATGTCCTTCAACGAGTTCGTCAAGCGGCGCTCGCTCAAGGCCGACGATACTCGCCGTACGCGAGCGGCCGAATTGACACTGCGCCAGTCCATCTATCCCATTTGCCTGGTTACCGTTCTGTTCTTTCTCTGGGGATTTAGTTATGGTCTACTAGATACCCTCAACAAGCATTTCCAGGTTGTACTTGGTATCAATCGATCACGTTCGGCAGGTCTGCAGGCCGCTTACTTTGGGTATGAATACGGCTGGGGGGGCTCTAATTCGGCCGCACTCGTACACAAGCTGACACGTTGGGCAGCGCGTATCCTCTGGCTTCCGTTGGTCATGCGGCATGGATTCTTCGGCATTACAGCTACCGTGCTGTATTCATATGGGGCTTGTGTCTGTATGCCCTTGGTGCTCTATTGGCCATTCCGGCACTCAAGAACCATAGCTTTGGCGGATTCTGTGCTTGCATCTTCATTATTGGCAATGGCCTTGGGTCGCTCGAGACGGCTGCAAACCCGTACATCACAGGTGCGAATCTAGACCGAGGCCCTGCCGCTTTCATGGCCATTGCTCATTGACTAACGCAGTGCACAGTCTGCGGTCCTCCCAGATACTCCGAGATTCGAATCAATATTTCCCAGGCCTTTAATGGCGTGGGCACCGTCATTGCCCCGGTACTGGGTTCATACGTCTTCTTCAACTTCAGTGATGAGCGTGCGCTTGACAATGTCCAGTGGGTCTATCTAGCCATTGCCATCTTTGTGCTCCTGCTCGCCACGTTATTCTTCATATCTGATATCCCAGAAATCACTGATGCCGGTATGCCCCCCCCTTCTCTCTCTCTCTCTTTGTTTTCGTTCACAAAGACGGCGCCACAATATGCAGGAGGTTAACATGGCACAGACATGGAGTTCCAAGCAAAGGAAACGCATGCCGGCGCCACAGAGAAACCATTCATTAAGCAGTACAAACTATTCCATGCCGCATTTGCCCAATTCTGTTACACCGGTGCTCAAGTAGCTGTTGCTAGCTTCTTCATCAATTATGCTACAGCCACCCGTCCAGGCACATCCGACTCCCTCGGGTCCAAGTTCTTTGCTGGCGCGCAGGCAGCATTCGCCATCGGACGATTCACCGGTGTCGGCATTATGAAATACGTCCGTCCACGATGGGTTTTCCTTGCCTTCATCTCGTGCTGTGTCATCTTTCTCTGCCCGTCAATAACCCAGCGCGGCAACACGGGCATCTCGATGCTCTACGTCGTCTTGTTCTTCGAGTCCATTTGCTTCCCTACCATTGTGGCGCTCGGCATGCGAGGCCTGGGCCGACACACCAAGCGCGGCAGTGGCTATATTGTCGGCGGTGTCGTTGGAGGTGCTGTTGTCCCGCCCGCAACAGGCGCTGCAGGAGATGCATTTGGTGACGGCTACGCCATGTTTGTGCCGCTGATATTCATGGTAATGGCTTGGACATACGCCGCCTGCGTCAACTTTGTTCCCGCGTACAGAAATGTCGTCGACTCTCTTGGTGAGGCTGAGATTGGCATTGTACATCGGGCAGAAGACGAGGAGAACAGCAAATCAACATCAAATGATGAGAAATCAAAGGAAGAGCATGCACACATCGGGCATGCTACGAAGGAAGATACTGTGGAGACGGACGCTGCACTGGCTTCGGCACCAAAGGATTTATAGCATAGATGGGCGTTCATTAAAGGGTTGTCCAATGTTGTGTTTAGATGTTATTCATTGTTCAATTGTTTGATGTTCTCATGGTGCTGCGTCCACTGTACAGAGGGACGAACTTGAAGCGAACAGACATGGTGATCTGACGGACAAAGAAGCCGGTGAAGATTTCGACAACCATGTCCCTTTGGTACATAAAGCACAGTATTCCCATGGAAAAGAGGCCGCGAAACTCATCATACCACATCACCACCCGCAACTGTCCTCTGGCGTTTTACGTTAAAGCCGTCACACTCATCACAACTCGTCCCAGCCAAGTCCATCGCAAAATTTGAGGCCACCTTCACACAATGGGAGTCCACGAAATGTTCTCCGCCGGATCCGAAACCGACTCCTACACAGAGCAAGGCAGACAAAGCGGCCTCACCGCTGACGAGAACCACGACACAACCACAACCACCGAAGCAGGAGCTACAAATGTCCAGGGCGCATGGTCCGCGTACTCGGCATCATCGGTCGTCGTCCAGACAGCACGCTCCGACAACGAAGGTGCTTGTCAGATTGTCATCACCAAAGAAATTGCCGTGTGTCGCGCTCAAGACATGGAACCGGAGGATATCCAAGCCGCCATCACACTATTGAATATGAGTGTGAGCGGCTCCCGACAGCGGGACAGCGTGAACAGACAAGACTAGGCGCCAACGAACAGCTACAGCAGGATTGGCAAACTTTGCATAGAATTTGGTATTCGCAGGGAAGGGGGGGACCATGTACGCCGAGTATAGATGTTCGTACAGGCCGTACACGCAAATAGATACACATCAATAACACGGCAAGCCAATGGGCTGAACATAAGGCAAATTTCGTCCGTCGTGATGTCTCTGTAAGAGTAGATATCTAAGTCTAGGCAAAGTTCCTCCTCCGCCCGCCCCTCGTGCTCCTCTCGACGTGGCCCCTCAGGACTTTTCTCGTCTCGACCAGACTCCTCTTCTGCTTGCTCTTCGCTTTACCCAGCGTCATGAGGAAATTCTTCTTCCTCGCCTTTTCCCTGTTACTCGTGCTCTTGCCCGCGGCCTCCTTCTTGCTCTTCTTGATGGCCTGCGTGGACTTGTGCTCCTCGCGGTCGGGCTTGCCCTCCTTGGCGAGCGCCACCTTTTCCTCCTTTGTCAGCTTGCGCAGCTTGGCGGGCGCCTCGATGTTCTCCGCCGTGAGGCCGTCGTCGGTGTGTCTACGGGAATCCGGGTCGTTGCGCCTGCGGCGCCCAGAGGCCGCCGACTCGATGGCCGCCGCGGCGCGGAGCTCCTGGAGCTTGGCGAGGTCGGCGGGCGTGAGGATGGTGGTGGTGGCGAGGAGCTGCATGCGCTCGAGCTGGGCGGCCGCGGTGGGGGATTCGCTCTCCGAGGCATCGTCGTCTCCCTTCTTTTGCTTCTTGAGGGCCGGCGGCGCCTCGTCGTCCGAGTGCTCGACGTTGATCCACTCGCCCGAGTCGCTGCTGTCGTCGGAGCCGACCTCCCACTCGTCCGAGTCGAGGCCGTCTTCGTCATTGTCCTTTTCCTCGTCGCTGCCGGCTGTTTCCGGGAGGCCCCGTTCCAGCCGCCTCCTCTTCTTCTCCTCGTCCTTCCACTTGGCTAGGAGGTCGAGCCCCTCTATGCTGCCGACCGCTTCTTCGCCAAACTTTTGCTGGTGCTGCAGGCCGTGCTTCAGGCCGATGGTGGCATCTTTGCCTCGGTCCTTTCTTTGCAGGAGCTCCGCACCGACTTCTCTGTACAGGGATAGCAGGCCCTTGGCGGCCATCATGACTCCCTTGTCTTTGCTCTTGCGGTACTGGACAAGGTCCTGTAGAAGAGTGTCTGTCATGGCCAGCGGCTGTCGGGCGCAAATCTCGCGAATCGAGTTGAGACCGGCGGCGGCGACTTCTGCCGCTGCTGCCTCCGAGACGAATTCGTTGGCAATCTTTCGGATGAGCGGTTCGAGAACATCGGGGGGGACCAGGTTGTGGGTGCCTTGCGCCAGTGATGCTAGGATAGAGGTGACGGACTGTTGGCGAGGGGTGAGGTACTTGATGAACCAGGAGTATAGCGCGACGACTGTGAGCTTGTGCAGCCCAACCAGTCGCGTGACCAGCTGCAGCACCAGAAGCTTGGAATCCAGTGATAGTTTGGATTTTGTATTTTGAAGGTGTTTGGAGAAGAGCTGCTCCACGAACCCCTGGGGGTCATGTAGCAAGTGGAGAGCCGAAAAGTTCAACGGGTGAGGCTTGGCCTTCTTCTGCTGGTCTCGCCGGACCTTGTTCACCGCCTTGTCATACGTCTTCTTCTGCTTCTTGGTCTTCTTGTTGATGCCGATTTGGTGCCTGATTTTGGACAAGTCGATTTCGTCGTCGCTGCTGTCGTCTTCCAACTCCTCTCTCTCCTTGTCGCCGCCCAGGAAGAAGCGCGTGGCGCCAATCACCACCTTCTCATTGTCCGACAAGCAGGCCTCCTTCATGACGTCCACGGGCCTGGCGTCGGTCCAGATCTGTCGCTTCCACAGTTCGCGCGTCAGCTTGATGGCCCAAATGGCCCTCGGCGAGGATCGATCTGCAGTAACCAAGTTGTACAGAACAGTCTGGACGGTCCGATTCAGCGGGTGATTGATCGATTTGGAATTTGAATTCCTCATGTCGCTCAAGATTTTCTGAAACAGCAGTTCGCGTAGTGTTTTGCTCGGCGACGACACCAGGATGGGGAACAAGGTCGTCAGAAGGCTCGCGGAGTCGATGACGTCCTTGCGTCGTAAGAGCACAAGACTTCCCACGACCTTGTCCCTCAGATCGGGATGCAGCACAACATGGTGTTCGTTCAAGATCAACTTCAGGTCATCTGGATATGTCCTCGTCTCCTCGGGGTAGCAGTCGGCGACGTGGGCAATCAAGTCAATCATGTTGTGAAAGGATTCGATCGAGTCGGCGGTCCCGCCGGCCGGGTTCGCTAGGAAGATCTCGCGCTGGGACTCATATTGCTCCCACTGCTTGAGAAAGTCATCTTTGTAAGATCTTGAACCGGAAAAAAGTTAGTGGGCTCATGGGATTTTTTTTAGGGAGCAAGGGGGCGTACTTGGGATCCCGACGGATCTTGTATTGCAAACTCGCGCTGGAAGAAAGCAATTAGCATGCGTCTGACATATGAAGTGATTTGAGTGAGCAATGTACAAGTCTGCATCGAGCTTCTCCAGCGCCGCAACTTTTCGCTTCACCATTGTGGCCGAGAAGTGTATGCGCCCGTCGAGGTTGCAATAATACGTGGGATGCAACTTTTCAAAGTTTCTGAAATTTTGCCTGCGTTGTGTTAAGATAAGATAAGATAAGTAATCCACCAATCGGCCGTAAAGCCCCACCTGCCTGTCTCGGAGTTGTTGAAGTTGTGGATCCGCCAACTTTGAATTCCTCGCCGCCAAGAATCCAGAAGTCCGATCGACGATCCCCTCCAATCATACCTTCGTGGGTCATTAGCAACTCAGAACTGTGGGCTCGTTGTGAACCTTGATTGCATCCATGGTTGTGGTCGTGATGCCTTGGTTGAAGTTTATCCACTGGAAATTACGCATTCCTGCTCTTGAAGCATAAGCCAAGGTTCGCAACATGTCACACAAGATGATTGTTGGGGACGGCTTACACCAGACGACAAACTCTTGATTTACTACACAAGGCGTGAGATCACATGGAGTAGTTGGCCCAAATGGGCGGCTGCAACTTGGCACGGCGAAATGGGCTAAGCTTAGGAGCTGGTATATTATATAATATAAGAGCGAAGTTACAAGCTTTTTCTTATAGTCTAGAAGGCGCTATTTCCCCTACCAGGTTAAGCGGCACCCCTAATTAAGTAAAGCGCTTTTACTATTATTCGCTTATTATATAGTAATATTTTACTTTTAAAATTAATAATATAAATATATTAAATTTTTTATTATTTTAAAAACTTATATTTTTAACTTTAATTTTTTTTAATTATTATTTTTTTTAAACACTAAGCAACGGCGTAGAGCAAGAAAAACACGATTACGCCAAGGCGGTAGTATGACTATTGCCGAGGGACAGGCTCTTCAAGATCAAAGGGATGTTGAGCAGCAGTTACAGCAAGAAATTCGCCAAACTAGAGGTCGGAAGCCGCGGGTTGAGACGAAGAGCCGGCGATATGGTACATGCGCAAGTCTGGTCATAATGCGCGCACTTGTCAAATGGATATAAAAACACCTAATGAAGAGGATAGCAATGAAGACCAATTGAATTCTGGCGTCGTGGTGCTTTTTTACACGATCTTGGTAAGAAGGTGGTTTGGTGTGTGGCACTCGCTATGCTGTGGCACTCGCTATGCACATACGTTATACTTTATAAGCAAGTTACTACTTCTTATAAGTCTTATAAATACTCTAAGTTTATTAGTAGTTATATCTTAAACCTGAATATACTCAGAGTAATTATCTAGGGACTGCTTTAAGAGAGAAGAGAATATACAGAATAGTATCTAAAGCTTCCTAAGCTCTAGAGATGTTACTCAATAGAAATTCTCTACTAGTTTTCTAAAGTCTTAGATTACCCCTCTCTACAAGATATTGCTGTCGGATAATAGTGCCTCTGTTGTCAGGCCACGCAACCGTTTTGCTGCCTGGGTGGCAACAGCAGTCGTAATACTGCTGCCTGAAGGCAGTATTTCGAAAGTATTATCTTGAGCTTCCGCTGTGTAGGAGAAAAGACAGAGACAATGAATATAAAAATTGAAACCGCGCAACGCGACAATTGCCACCCTTCACTTAGAATCTATAGAGAGAGTGCGGTCTTGTCGTTTCACAAAGAAAGACAGGAGACCTTAGTCACATTGACTGAGACCTCTAAACCAACAAGATCCGATGATTATGACTCTAGAGATCTTCCAATTGGTGTATCATCTAGATCTTGGGGGGGATGTGGTTCAAGTCATGGATGACCTCCAAAGCTCCTCTCTCGCCGCTACGAATTGCCCCTTCCATATACCCCTTCCATTCTTCGGCAGTTTCCGTGCCTATAAAGTAAATGTCGCCCACAGCATCTCTGGTCACATCGACAACAGAGCTCAACACCCCAGGTGGCAACGAAGCAGACGGACATCCGTACCCGCTAAAACTATCCTCGTTCCAGGCATAATCCAAAATCTCAATGACCAGCTCCTTGACCTTTGTTGGTTCTCCAAATACATCACCTATTTGGTGAAGAAGAGCTTCTTTGCGTCGTTTGGGAGGTAATTGTGACCACTTTTCACCGGGAGAGCCGGCCATGAAGCATGTCAAGACGTGTTTGTTGTCAGCTGGAACACTGGTGTCACGTATGACGCTGATCGGGCCATGGAACGATTGGACAAGGCCACAGAAGCCCTTGTTGACCCAAAAGGGGCTGCGAAATGATATCATGACTTTCCTATAGAATCCATACTGGTGGGAACTCGCCAGGAGCGTCTTTGATGATGGAAGGGCCGGAATAAATGTCAACTTTGAAAGAACCGGTGGGGGAACGGCACTGATAACTTTGCGAGCTGTAACATTGACGTTTGGACCCGAGATTTGGATCCTGCGTGCATCGAGGCTTTCGACCGTTGTCACAGGGCTGGACAGCCGGATGCTTTTCGCTGGGAGAGACGCGGCAAGACTGTTGGCCAGGTGTTGCGTGCCTTGCCTCACACGCAAAAATTGGCCGCCATGCTCTCTGTCGGAACGCATCTGCAGCAGACCTCCACCTGATTTGCAGTAGTGCAAGAAGAAAAGAGCAGAGATGTCCTCGGGCTCCTGTCCCAACATGGCCCGCGTCCAAAGGGTGGCCGTAGCAACTGCATCCGGGTCTGCCCCGTGGCTACGTAGGTATTCGGCAAACGTGATCGAGTCCAAGTATGGATCTCGAGGAAGCGAGCGATCAACTTTCTGACAGTCATTCTCAATCGTATCACGAATCTTGATCAAGTGATCTTTTGTGGTAGTTTGAATCTAATGACAAGTCAGATGTCTCCATACACCGTAACAAGGTTTTGGTTCCACCACTCACGTCAGGAACATCGCCGTAAGGAAAGTGAATAATGTTTCCCTTCCCATCCTGGAGCACACATTTGCCCGTAGTGTTTTGTTGGATAAGCTCGGCCCCGAATCTCTTTGCGAGAGCAATAGTCCGGCTTTGATTCGTGCGATTCAGCCAGGCAGCTCCCATTTCGATGATTCCTTGACCGTCGGAAAGGGGCTGGCTGGAGGTGCGGCCACCGACGCGACCTCTGGCCTCTAGGATGAGGCATGAAAAGCCGGCTTTGATAATACGCTCAGCAGCTGTGAGTCCAGCCAGGCCGGCGCCAATGATGACTACATCCACATCTGGTCGTTCCGCTCGTTGAGATGGAGTCAGTCGACTCTGCGCCGAGATTTTGGTTGACGAAGGCTGTGCCACTACGGCGTCGATCTCAAACAGCCAGCTCTGGTCTGCCAGCTGTGCAACCGGCACCAGAGTGATGGCTGGTCTGTGACCATTCAGAAATTTCTGAAGCGGCTTCGCGTGCTTGCGATTATCGGCGTCGTAGTTGACAATGTAGAGCGTAAGCTTGAGAATATCGGCGACGGTTGCCGAAGCCGTGATCAAAATTTTTCGCAGTGCCACAAGAGCTAGATGTATCTGGGACTCATAATCGCTGGGTACCAAGCCGTCTGATTGAACACCGGCCTGACCAGAGACGTAGATGGTGTTTCCATGCACACGAACAGTGGCTGGTGCATAATATGCCGATTTAGACTCGTCCACCTCGAGAGCCTGAACTGTGGGCGACATGCTTGTTGCGATATCAGGTAATCTTCAGTTAAAGCTGGCGTCTAGAGAGCCTTGAGTTTGATGGCTTCAGTTGTCTATCTAATTGGTCATTATATATTCTGGATTTATCTCTCGGAGCCGCTGGCAAAGGTTTGGGTATCACAGTTATATTTCTCGCAGCTGCCGGCAAGATGCTGGGCGCCATGGTTGTGTTTCTCGGAGCCGCCAGCAAAGTTCCGGGTGTTATGATTGGTTTTCTCGGAGCCGATAATCTCGCTCTCGGAGATGGCTCCATATTACCGGAGCCGATAATCTCGCTCTCAGAGATGTCTCCACATTACCGGAGCCGGATTTCCCGCACTGGAATTGACTCCACCAATGGCGCCAGAAGTAGCTATGTGGGTTTGGGAATCGACGGAATCAATGCGACACAGAAGAATGCTCTCGTGTGAGGCTGCCACTCGGAATGTAAGTGACGCCCTATTGGGTGATTAATACTCGCTCGCAAACCTTGTCCGCACTCTCGAACCCATCTTCCATCAACTATATAATCCATCCACTACGTAGCTAGGATTCCACCCCCCCCTACTCTCCAATCCAATGCTGAAAATGTCTCTACACAAGCCTCCAACGCTCGCGGACAAGGGTTTGTTCATCGAGAAAGCTTACATCGCAGGCCACTGGCAAAACTCGCAGTCTTCCCGAACGTTCCAGGTGTTTGGTAGGCATTAAGTCGGTGCCCACTCGAACCCTTAAGCTAATAGACCATGGTAGATCCGGCCACCAACGAAATCATCGGAAAATGCCCCGAGTGCTCAGTGGCTGATCTAGAAAGAGCAGTCTCTGCGGCTGCAACGGCTTTGGATCTCTGGAGACTGTATTCTGGCCGGGAGAGAAGTCTCATCTTAAGGCAGTGGTACGAATTGATCCTAGAGAACAAGGACGACATCGCTACACTCATCGTATGGGAGAATGGGAAATCATATGCCGACGCAGCTGGGGAGGTTTTGTTTGCTGCGAGTTTCCTCGACTGGTACTCTGAGGAGGCTGCACGGATTTACGGCGACATCATCCCGCATTCAAATCGCGACATCAGTGTGCATGTTTCCAAGGAACCGATTGGAGTTTGCGCATTGATCACCCCGTGGAATTATCCCGCGGCAATGGTAACTCGCAAAGCGGCTCCTGCCCTCGCTGCTGGATGTACGGTCATCATCAAGACGGATGGTCTAACTCCATATACGGCCAATGCAATCGTCAAGCTAGGTGAACGCGCCGGTATTCCTTCGGGGGTCGTCAACGTTATAACCGCCCTGGAAGATACTCCCAGGCTTGGGCTGGCCATTTGCAAGTCCGAGGCTATCCGAAAAGTGTCATTCACTGGTTCTACCAGAGTTGGTAAAATCTTGGCAGAGAATTCCGGCAGCACTCTGAAGAAGCTGAGTCTTGAACTGGGCGGGAATGCACCTTTTATTGTGTACGACGACGCAAACATGGACACAGCCGTTGCTTGCTGTCTCAAGAGCAAATTCAAATCATCAGGTCAGACATGTGTCTGTGCTAATCGAATATATGTTCAGGACGCGGTCTTCGATGCTTTTGTTTCACGGCTAGCAGGAGAAATCGCCAACTTGCAGCTAGGATCTGGTTTCAACAAACAGGTCGATATTGGACCACTCATCTCTCCACAAGCTGTAGCCAAAGTCGAAGAACATATCCACGACGCCGTAAGCAAGGGTGCTTGGGTGGTGGTGGGGGGTACACGGTCTCATCTTGGTGAGTCCTTGTCTACCAGAACAGGGGAAACAGCAGCTGAAGACGGCAGGACCTCAATTTTTCGAGCCCACTCTCTTGGCTGGGCTTGACGATAATATGAAAGTCGCCAGTGAAGAAACCTTTGGGCCATTGGCAGGCATTTTCAGGTTCTCGACCGAGATTGAGGTCATTCGACGGGCCAACAATACGAAAGTCGGCCTTGCTGCCTATATCATGACCAACGACCTGGGCCGGGCACAACGTACGTCGGAGCAATTGCGCACCGGAATGGTCGCTATCAACACCGCAATTATCTCAGATGCACCGGTGCCGTAAGTCCACAGCTGTGCATTATTACCGTTGGAACGATGCTGATCTTGTTTGCACAGATTTGGAGGTGTCAAGGATTCGGGGCTTGGACGTGAAGGAGGTAAATATGGTCTGGAGGAATACCTCGAGCTAAAGGCCGTCATAACCGCCAAAATATAACACCATACTACATACTGGAGTGATGGTAGACATATCATAATCAGCTCCCTTTGAATGTTACTAAAAACTGCTTTCCGGACTATTTACATTTTGATCGCACGTTTCACTAGGCTTTTGTGACCGTGTTGAAGTGAAGGCCCAATCAGAATAGTTATCACATCCCTGTACACCAAAGATTTTGCTTGCCTCGGCGGCGGTTGCGGCTGGCAAAGATTACCTTATATCTACCCTGTAAAGAGTACTACAATGTAACGGTCTAGCGAGTATATTGACAGCTGATTAGATGATTCTAACGAATAGCCAAGAATTCTGACTTGATGATATAAAGGCTGTCACGGAACCATTTTCGTAGTTGGTGATGTCTGATTCAAACCAGTTTTCAATGCCATGAACCTCACCTGTATACATTAAAAAGACATGTCTGACTGCCACTATAGACTCTGGTTGCTAGCGCTGGCTGGAGGCTGTCTATTACAACTTGGTGACTCCAAAGGTCGGATTTGCTACTGCTAAATAGGCGCTGCTTATCTCGGATATCTCTCTAACCCCAGCCAAGGCCATTGTGCGACTGAGTTCCCTCTCGAGGATATTCAGCACCGCGCCAACACCTTTATCACCGTTATAGGCGAGACCCCAAAGAACAGGTCTCCCAATCCAAACAAGGTCCGCACCGAGAGCGATGGCCTTGAAAACGTCGGCGCCACGACGAATACCACCGTCCAAGATGATGGGTATGCGACCGCGGACAGCGTGCGCAATATCTGCCAAGACCTCTATCGTCGACGGTGCGTCGTCCAGCTGTCGACCTCCATGATTTGACACGGCAATTGCGTCGGCGCCGTACAATATCGCCAGCCTTGCGTCTTGAGGTGTCATGACTCCTTTCAGCACAATTTTCATCGACGTCACATCTCTGAGGAAGCTCATCGTCTTGGCCCAAGACAAATTCGAGGCATGCATTTCTCCGCCACCGAGTTCAACGACCAACTTGGCATCGTGTTTGGTGCGGGCGTCCATCAGCAGCCGGTTGCGCGTAGGTGTTGGTGTCTTTGCTGAATCCACGTCATCTTCTTCAAGATTCGCAAGCCTCATACCGCGCGGTAGGGCTAGCACGTTTTTTCTTTCATTGACACGATTTCCCAGGACCGGAGTATCTACCGTGACAACAAGAGCTTTGTAGCCCGCCACTGTGGGGAGTCAACCGTCAAGGTCTTGCTTTTTACTTCATCGGACCCGGATGCAAGGCCTACCTTCTGCCCTTTTTATCAAGTCCACACTCTTGTCCAAGTCCTGCGTGAGGTAGATTTGGAACCAGAAATCAGGTATCGGGGTTGAATCACCTTGACTGGTTTTCACAGCCATGACATTCTCGAGTGAAGTCGTCGACTGCGATGATAACGTGAAATTGACTCGCTCGCGTACAGCAGCGCGTGCCACATCAATCTCTCCGCCTCGGCCTGCCAGTCTTTGCATCGCACTCGGGGCAATGCCGATGGGCATGTTAAACTTCGAGCCAAACATGTCGACCCTGGTGTCCACGTCGGAGACATCACGGAGAACGCGGGGGACTATGTACAACCTGCAACCACCATGAACCGAGATTACTTTTTCCACTAGGGGCTGGGCTGCATATACCTGTCATATCCAGATATGTTCCTTTTCAGCAGCTTCTGTTCATCGGAGCCGGACGCATAGAATTCGTAGACCTGTTTGGACAATGCTTTGGCTGCAATGGCCTCGACTTCTGCGACTGTGATGGGATCAGGCTGCCGTGGCTTCGAGGCGGGGTTCGGAATTTCCATCTCGCTTCTTCTGGCTACGAGAGGCAGGCAGTTAACTCTTCTCTTGCACCCAAACTATGCAGAGACTGAAACTTCCCTGCTGGAATATGATTTAAATATTTCTCGTTGACTTGTCGGTTGCGCGCGGGTGATGCTGGCTCAAAAATTGATCCCGACACATCGCTCGGGGAGTTGTTTGTAATTTTTCTAAAGTGCTCCGGAGCCGACGGTGCCGACGGAGGGAGGTTCAATTTTGTTGCAACAGCTTTACCGGGAGGCGGATTTCCGCCGGTCAGAGCGATGCTTCGGACCTTGATACAATCCCCGTCGCCATGTCCGGTTCGCAAGGTGCTCCGGTTAATGCCATGGAAGACACGAGACGCGGTACAGTGGCAACCGAAAACATTATCGCTGCTGCTTAATGGAGAGTCGTCTCCGGACAGACCAGATATGTACTCAAATAATGATGAAGAATCAAGCACTTGCGTTTTGGGCTTCGCTTTTCAGTATTTCTGCCTTGGAGTACTACACCGTATGAGCCATATATTGTCATTCAGCTTAGGTGGAAAATGCAAAGCCAGTTCGGATACTACTAGTAAAGCTATCATTGCCACGGAATTTCACTATAGGATGCGTTCGGTCACTATGGAATTGTTGCCAAGTTTTCTGTTTGATCCAAAACTGGCGTCAGGCCAGAAACGTTTTCTCTTGACTACCCGGTGAAGACCACTTGATTGATCCTAGCCAAGCGCTTCATCTTGCCAGCCAACCCCCATCGATGACAAGATTTTCTCCCGACATGTAAGAACTCGCTTTGCTGGCCATGAAGACAGCTACGCCCTTGAAATCGTCGGCCACCCCCCACCTGCCCATTGGAATACGCTTGGTGAGAAAGTCGTAGTGCTCCCGATACTCAGGCTCTGTTCGAACGTCTTTGTTGATATCTGTAGCAATTTCGCTTTTTGCGAATAAGCATGCAACCCTATTAGATGTGACAACATTCACATACCCTGGGGAGACACAATTCACTCGAATGCCTCGGCCGGCCCACTCGTTGCTCAATGCTCTCGTCAGTTGCAGCACACCACCTTTGCTGGCAGCATAGGCCGCCATGTTGACACCTCCTTGCACAGCGACGACTGAGGCTACATTGATGATGACGCCTTGCTGGCCCTTGTCGAGCCAGTACCTCCCGGCTTCTTGACAAGTCGTAAAGATGGCGGAGAGATTGGCGTCTATGACTTCCTCGTATGCCTCATACGAGAGGTCTTGGGCCGGGGACCGCCGCTGTAAGCCAGCCGCATTCAATAGAATATCCACCCGGGTCAATGCCAAGGCTTCCCGCATAGCTTGGAGAACCTTGGTGTTGTTGGATACATCACAGTGGATTGCTGTGAATTTGCGGCCAAGAGCCAGCACCTTGTTTTGCGTTTCCGTGTTGCTCAAGTCCCTCTGTCCGTATCAGGTAGCTGTAGATGTATTAAGTCAAGGGCAGATATACATACCTGTAGGCTGATAACGTCGGCTCCTAATTCGGCTAGACCTATGGTCATAGATTGGCCGATGCCCCTCGTTGCCCCTGTCACGACTACGGTCTTGTCCGTGAGATCGAAGAGACCCGCCATCTTACCTTTTTGTCGTGATGATTGTGCCCCGCACAGCGCGAGTATCCTAGACGAGCATGGAGACAATCTTTGAACATGTGTCAATTGGAGTCAAGGTCCATGCTTATCTGGTAGTTATATCTCGGCCAGGTTGAATGTTGTTGACAGCTCCGGAGCCGAGTTTCCATCTGTTTGATTGATTGGCTATCGGCTCCGAGCGTTTGGATCGGCAGTCGCTTGTCCCGAGATCCGGATCCGTCGCTCTTCGGCAGCCACAGTACGACAATCGAGCCGTCCGACTGTTGACTTTGGAGCCCTTGTCCAATGGTCAAGGGATCCCTCAGTCTCGGAGCCGACAATAGGAACCATTTCCCCAAGTCTCGTCTCTCCCGGCGTCTGTACGCGCATAGAACATTCCGCATCGCCTCAAATTTGCCCGATTTCTTCAAAGATGCCCACCTCGCCGTTCAAAGTCCCATCTCTGAAGGAAGCTTCACTCAGAAATTCCAATGTCATATCCAAAGCAATTCCAACCCACCGCAAGCATGAAGACTTCCTCGGAGATTCCCACTACGGGTCCAGTCGCAGGTATGTCCAAATACTCCTTCATGTCCGATCAAAGCTATATCCAGAGCATCTACTGAGGGAGTGTTGGTTCTAGGCTACGAGAGGGGCGACGTAGAGATATGTAATGGCTTACTCTAGCTTGGGTTCTTGTTGAATGGCATCCTAACTGAAAGCCAGGCCATCTGCAGCAATTGGACACTCATGTAACGCTAAACAACCTCGGCCTCGAGCAACAGACGAAACGAGATGTAGGCCCATTCGACATTCTCTGTGTCGGGTATAACATCTGTAACTGTTGGGTCGGCCTGGCTGCCACCATGGTTATTGGCCTGGAGCAAGGGGGCACCGTCACCGTCATCTACGGCACCTTTGTCGTCACCTTTGCCATGGCATGCTCGGCTGCCACCATGGCCGAGTTGTCCAGTGTTTATCCCACTGCAGGGGGTCCGTATCATTGGACGTCCATTCTGGCGCCCAAGAAGGCTTACCGCCATCTCGCAAGTCAACCCCAAAGCAGTCCCCGGTGACACGCCTGCTGACGTCTGGGCTTCTATAGAGTTACTGGTGCGCAGCATCGAATATCTTTGGTTGGCTTTCCATCTGCAGCGGAATTACGATCCAGCCCGGACAGTTCATATCAGCGGTACGCCTCTTCTACAACCCTGACTTGGAGATCCCTGCGTGGGAATACTTTCTCTATTTCCAGGCGACAAATCTCGTGTTTCTTCTGTACAACATCTTTGGGCTTCGCCGGACGAGATGGATACATGACGTCGGCTGTAAGTTTCTTGGTTCACAAAACAGCGTCACCCGTGCATTGACACTGGATTGAACAGTCTTTTTCTCCATTTGCACATTTGTCATCATCTTCATCAGCTGCTTGGCTCGCGCACAATCCTACCAGTCAAATACTTTTGTGTGGACCGACTTTCCCAAGCCCGAGTCGGGCTGGAATTCTCGCGCCGTCGTCTTTTTAACCGGAATGGCCAATCCCAACTTCATGTATGCCGGCCTCGATGGGGCTGTGCATCTGGCCGAAGAATGTGCTCACGCCAGCAAGACTGTCCCTCGAGCCCTATTCAGTACCATTGTCGTTGGCTTCGTCGTCGCTTTTGCCTTTGGCCTCGCCATGCTTTATACCTTGACCGATTTCCGTCAGGTCCTGGATAATATCACGGGGTAAGTCAAGCATTCCATGTTACCGTCGAGAGGGACGGTTTTGTACATGTCATAACTTCTCACAACAAGTTCCGCTTTCCAGGGTTCCCATCTACGAGATATGGTTTCAGGCTACAAGATCCGGCGTTGCAGCCACGATTTTCATGATGCTCCTTCTTTGCATCGCGTGCTTTGCCCTCAACGCATGTGTCGAGGTCACTGCCCGACTAACCTGGTCATTCGCTCGCGACAATGCAATCATCGGATCCAAGTTCATGGGCAGTATCCACCCGCGATGGGAGGTGCCGGTCTGGGCTCTCGTGGCCAACGCAACCGTCATTTTGATCATCGGCTGCATCTACCTAGGCTCCTCGACGGCCTTTAATGCATTCATCGGTACTGCACTGGTCCTGCAACAGTGCAGCTTTGCCCTCCCTGCCGCTCTGCTGCTCTGGCACAAACGATCCAGCTCTGTTCTCCCTCCACACAGATATATCCGACTGGGCCCGCTTGGCTGGATTGCAAACGCCGTCACCGTATTGTTCTTCCTCTTGATTCTGGTCATGTATTGCTTTCCGATCGAGTTGCCTGTGACAGGCTCCAACATGAGTATGCCATTCATCCCCTGGCTCTTGCTTGCTTCCGAGGGCTGTCAAGGCTAACCACCGTTCAGATTATACTTCGGTCGTGATTGGAATCATGGTCATCTTCTCGGCCATCAACTGGTTCGTCCATGCTGGCCGTAAATTCAAGGGACCTCGGCTCTTGGCAGAAGTTCCTCGTGACTAGTTCATCGATTTTGGACTCCTCTTGGGGCCGGTAGATCTAAGTCGGGTGAAGGGTTGTTAGGCGACTGTGTACTCGTGCGTAAATTTGGCTTATCAAGATATAATATAATACGATGGGGAGAGAGCAGTACCAATTCTGTATGCAACCACTTTATATTTGGAGTAACTATTTGTTGCGATTGAACTTGGTTCTATTAAATTGTGGCTGACAGCTCTCATACATATAAATACCTAGTGGCACGCAGTGACTCATCATGTCTTGGTATATGACTCACACCAAGTCAACACTATTAAACACAAACCTGGGCTCTTCCAAGGCAAGGGGATTGATTATCCAAATATAATGAGACCTGTAGGACTTGGTCCATTTTCCTCCTTCTTTGATCCATATTGCCTTCTAGAATATGGATATTAATAATGCAGTTAAACTTCATGAATAGCTACATTTATAGCTTCTATAGTGTATTGAAATTAAGTGCCTATTAGAAGTGATTCTATAACGGGCTAGACGGTTTAAGTGCACTCGGCTAACGCCGATGCAATAACGCTACAAAATTAGCGATGCTTATTCAGGGGTAGTACTATTAGTTTATAGCGGGCCTATTAACTATTAGATTTACTGTAATACAATATAAATTAAAGAAAGTTAAACTAAAGTACTTGGGCTAATATACTTTAAGGCAACACATTTAAGCTGCTAACCCGTTTTGATATTTATCCGCCGATTTTAGGGTTCAATGTTTTATCCCAAGTGTCCCCTATCGCCCACCGTACGCTAGCCTGAAATGGCGGCGTGGTGGGTCAAACCGGGCCCCTCCAGCGCTAGCAAAAAGTGGCCGGGTCCCGACATGGAGCAATTCACCCGGAAGGTTTAGGCCCACATGCCCCGCCTCTTGGTCCGTCCTCTTAGGAGCCTTGCGTTCCTCGAGGTATATAATACTTGACCCTTCGTCTTTTACTGGCGTCTCCCAACATACTAGGTTCAATGTTGGAACACGTCTGGTTGCAACTTTGCTTTGACTTGGACGCTTAGCCATGGCACTCCGCAGACAGCAGCGTAAATCTTGTGACCTCTGCCGACGCCGCAAGGTGCGATGCGACCTGGTGTCCAAAGGAAGCGGCCCTTGTACTACGTGTGACAATGGAGGAATAGAATGCGTGTGTGTGTTTAGTCCCTTGAGCGTTGATGTTGAGATGGTGCTAAAGCTAACGCATGAGCCTCAGCGTTAGAACCGAATGGCCACCGCCAAATCGAGGAGCGTCCTCGCGTCCATCAGTGGACTTATTGACCGAGTCTCCGATCCAGCCTCGTGTCTCGGAGTCAGAGTCTGCCAGAACACTTCCACCGGCCTGTGGTCCGCACAAGGTTCGAACAAGTGACTCTAACACTGCAGATCGTTCCCAGACAACAGACCCTACGGAAGCTCCTGATGACCTGGCCTCTACTGGACTCGTACGATTCTTTGACGACGTAGGTTCTCCTGACTGGTGGCGTGTCAGTGAACTCGAAGACAATTTCAGGGTTGCATACATAGGAACCCCGGCTTCAAATCTGGTACATCTTGTCTCTCTACGCCGTTCCAAGAATTCAGCTCTTGTCGATATATCCCAACCCAACCAACAGCTCTTGCAAACCCCACAATCGGGCTTGTCTGCCTGGCAACAGCCCCCAATTTTCCCCACGAATGGCGCCTACCCAGCGGGTGCAAACCAGTCTCGACCTCTTCAGTCGGACGGAGATGATCAGCCGCAGCTCCACTATCCGTATCCCCAGATCCGGCCTCTAAAGTCGTGGAGCTGTCATTCACAATTTTCCTTGTACCCTTCAGACGACCTTGCCACCGACTTGTCATCGTTTCCAGTCTTGGAGGTCCGTCAAGCCCTGGTTATGGCCTACTTTGAGCACCTTGATCCCCTTGTCCCCATCCTCTCCAGGTCCAAGTTCTTGGACTCGAGCGGAAACCTCCTTCCTCGACCACCGTTACTGTTGTTCCATGCAGTGCTACTGGCTGGGGCCCATGTTTGCACCCATCATCTGGTGAAAAAAGATCGACGATCAGTCAAATCTGTCCTTTTCCGCCGGGCGAGCATGCTTTTCCATCTTCGTCATGAGACGGACCGCCTACATCTAGCTCAAGCAGCTCTGCTCTTTACCTGGCATATCAATGATGGCGACACCATCAGTGGCGGCCCTTGGTACTGGACTGGGGAGGCTATCCGGATTGCCAGTGGACTGGGTCTACATCGGCATAATGATAGGTTACCCAGATTCGATCACGCCATGTACAAGCGCCTTTTCTGGGCAGCATTCGTGGCGGAAGTTTTCGCATCGCTGGAGCTGGGGCGCCCGTGCGCAATTCGGGGAGAAGATATTGACCAGTCCTCTTTGTGTGAAGAAGACTTCAATGAAGCTTTATGGGCTCGGGAGACCGATGGTCGTGCTGAGGACGCCTCTCCTGGTCAGGCTGCGTTGGCGTATCATCTACGAATGGTCGAGCTCGCCTACATTGTTCTGGACATTCTAACTCTCAACTCTCCCTCGGCGTCTGCAAACCCGGACGTGTCGCAAATTGATTTTCGTCTAGGCCGGTGGCTGATCAGCTGTGACTTGTCATCAGGGGGAGAGCATGAAGAGTGTTTTAAACACCTGTTGCGAATACACTACTACCAGGTCGTCCTACACCTGCATCGTAACTACAGCCAGGTATTAGAACACAGTCCGAGGGTGTGCAATGCGGCAGCCGATGCCATCATCTCTTCAGTCGAGCAAATCGCTGCTGTTGATGAATTGAAAAAGTGTCCCTTCACGGTCGTCGGTGCCGTTGTTGCCGTGGGCATTCAACTTGTTCAAGAATTGCGATCGGCTGTCGTGGCTAAAGCCTTCTTGGTCGCCATCGAGCTTTCGGAAAGACTCAAAGGGATGCTGAAATGTACAAAGTTGCTGGCCGTCTTTTGGCCCAACGCGGAGGCTGCATACGGTGTTTTCCACGGCATTTCGCAAGACTATGAGCATCGCTTGTCCCGCGGCCTACATTCAGTAGAGCAGCCGAATCTTCCGGATTTTGAACCTGACTGGAACAGCCTATTCGTATCTATTCCACCCTCCCTTCAGGTTGAGGAAAATGTAGACCAGGATTGGCTGTGTTTTACAGATTGAGATGAAGATGGGCATTAGTAGAAGAAGTTGCCCTGCACGGAACCATACCTGGGCATATGGTTAAATATGGTTATTTGGGGTGTTGTTACAACCTCTAGTACAGAAGCCGAGCTAGTTGCAGCGTCGGCAGCAGCCAAGGAAATGATAGCTGCGGGACGGCTTCTAAACTCTTTGCAAATATAGTTGGACGAGCCTTTGCAGTTGGAAATCGATAATAAGCAGACGATTTGGCTGCGAGTTGAAGAGTCAGCAAAGTTGACCTGTCAACATCAAGTCGCTCATTCAAGGCAACAGCTATTTCTACACTGCTGCCTGGCTGGTAGTAGTATTATAACAAGTATTTAGTTTTGTATTATTTTACTTTTTATGTAAAAAATCAAGAGTTATTTATTCTACTTAAGCTATTTTATATAATTATATATATAATAATTATGACTCACAGCCAGGGCCGGCCCGCCTATACATCTCGATGTCGGAAAGTATCCCTGTGACAAGGGCTTGATAGGGCTTGGAGCAGAAAACGAATCAATTCAAAGATAATCTCGTAGGATGTCAAAAGTCCTTGGTTTTTCAAAGGAGGGTAGGGACGAGTAACCATTATATACTATAGATGAAGGGAACGGCTGTGCGGAGGGTTTCCACTGGGTCATGTGTTTAGTCTGTGTAACCCCGAGGCCCTCTATCGACGATGCCCCTTTGTTGGATTTTATTGTTGGGTCCTAACCGTGTAACACAAGGTTCGATCCGTGCCTTTACAGCAACGTGACTTTCGTGTAACACAAGAAGGCGGAGGTTGGCTAACGGGACAATAACGGAAGAACCCCTTTCATGGGAACCGCCGGTTTGAAAAAAAGGAGGAGGTGAGAATTTTCAACTCGAGACATTTGCGTCAAATAACCAATAATGTCAAACATGCCTCGGTGCGAGAAAACATGGATTATTCTTTGACACGCCGACTTGGCCCCGCCCGCTTGCCGACTCCCGACAGCGCCTCGTATGTTGAGAGGACAACCCATGAGAGCTGGTTACTTCCGCTCGTCCTCGGCCAAGTCAAGGACCACGACGCCCTTGCATCATTCTCAACCGCCCAATAATCCCCACACTCGACTTTATTGCTGCTGCATCTCGTGAGGATTTGGATCCCGTTGCAGCGGGTGAAATCCTGCGAGGGCCCTCTGCTTGGCGTTTGGGCAATCTCTGACGTACTATTGGACAGCCTCGTCAATATGTAAATCAATATATACATTCAGATGGGGGGGAACTCATGCGTTGGGTGTTGAATCAGCAGAACAGTGCTGAGATGGGCCGAAGGTGGTGCGATTTGCCGATGGAGCCGCAGTAAAAAGTGGAGGCGCGGGTGGCTTGACATCAAACACGTCCTCAACTGCAGCGCGGCAAGCGGCAGGGCAATTAGCAATTAAGGTTAGCTCCGCAGGCGCGTGGTGAATCCCCTGCATGTCGAGTGAAATAGAGTTAGAGGCAATAAGTCCATATTTGAAGTTTAAACGGCCCGTTGTACCCCACCCCGCGAGAGTGTGGTAGGGTTGGGGTTATTTCCGAATTAGGAATAGCCGAGGTTGATACGCCAGGGTCAATCAACTACAAAGACCTGCCCACTGTCGCGTCAGGGTCCAAGATTCTCCCGGTCCTTGAGCATTCAATGCTCCCTTCTTCTTCAAAATCTAGATTCGCCTTTGTTGAAATCACAGCAGGCTGCTGCACAGGACCTTGTTTGCCGCAGACATGCCAACCACGCTCATCGTTGGCGGAAACGGCAAGGTTGCGCGTCATCTCACTCGCATCCTCGCTACCGAGACGCGGCCAAGCCACCATGTTCACAGCATCATCCGAACTAGTTCCCAGGGGGCCGACATTGAAGCCCTCGGCTCCAGACCAGTCGTCCTGTCGATTGAAGCAGCCTCGGTAGCCGAAATCGCCAACACCATGGGCAAGATTGGGCCCGAGTCCGTCGTGTTCCTCGCCAGCGCGCCGTTTGCAGAAAGCGAGCGCGCGTCATCCGTCGACCGAGACGGAGCCATCAAGTGCATGGACGCGTGCGCGGAAGCAGGCGTGAAGCGATTCATCATCGTGTCTGGGATGGATGTGCGCGATTGCGACAAGAGACCGATCCCGGATTGGTACAATGAGGGGGATGTCAAGGCCAGCGCACGCCTCCGGGGTTTTATAGACCCGTGGATGAGAGCAAAACTTGCTGCCGATCGAGAGCTGAGAGTGGGAAACAACCGGCGCAAGCTGGACTACACTATAGTTCGGCCCGGCAGGATCACGGACGATGCGGGCGTGGGGTCCGTCTTCGTTGGGAAAGCTCATCTAGGGAATTCGGTGAGTCAGGAGGACGTTGCGCGGGTTGTGGCCGCCTGCTTGACGAACCCGGACACGATTGGGTTGGCATTTGATGTGACGGGGGGGGATTCACCGGTCGCTCAAGCCGTTGCACAGGTGGCAGCGGATCGGGTCGATTCGTTTGAGGGATACTACTAGGAACCGAGGCAATATTCGCCAACCCTAACCCTAACCCTAACCATGCACAGGACGGCCAGCAAGACATGCCCACAGAGGAGTTCCGAGAGCCATCTATGAAGCAAGCACACGCTACGCACCGCTAGCCTCCGGATTATGCTCCTTGTTAGTCAAGACGGGTCCCAAGCCTTGTACCTATTCTGGCTCATTATACTAGATTTCATCAGTACCATCTGTTGCCTATTGCAAAGGTTGGAATTTTACGCACCTTTTTCCCCGTCATGTCCCACAAGTAAACCGTTAGGGTGATGAGTTGATTCGCCTCACCACACTGTATATGATATGGAGCTGAACACTTCATCACAGGCCCCAAATAGGCAAGTTCTCGCGAGTGGACAGCAGCCAGTTTGGGCAGTGCTCGGCGGGTGCCATGGATATCATCAATTCATGTCAGCGTTGATTGGTGGCAGCCGTTGCCGACGGCGACAGTTGGCTGCGGCACGTTGCGGCAAAAGCAGACATGGATTATGCACATGTGACCCGGCAGGCAGCCACGGCCAAAGGGTTAGTCGCCGCTAGCTGGATTAGTACTTGGGCCCACCGGATAGGTTTACCCGTCGATTTAAGCGGGTAAATTGCGGGCTGGCCCACCACTCAACGCCATTGTCTTATTCCCGCAAATGCGGCCGGGAAACCCCAGCTGTTGGATCAAATTCCAACCAAGCCACCGGGCAAGTATTGCAGACGCCTACGAATATTACCGTAGCAGCTGTCATCATCGAACATATTAGACCCAACACTCGCGCCTCCACTTGACCAATTTCCAAACGCCCACCATAGCTGCCGACAGCCTCCAAGCCAAAGATTTCGAGAGGTTCCTCGCGGATAAGCGATTCATTTGCACGACAAGTGTCGGTTTCATCAAGTCATTCCGCCGCCCGACTGACTGCTCTTGTGTCGCCAGTCCAACCTGTGTACTTGGAATACTAGTGGGGAATAGGCGCAAAAAAGACAAGGGGGGCAAGTGAATGCTCCTGAAAATAGTCATTTCCATCCAGCGAATCATGGCATGTCGCTCCTGGCGTCCTCCTGGGTGCTCCTCGCGCCCTCCTGGCGTCACCGGGAGTCGGTAGGTCACCTCTGTCCAGCGTGGTGGCTATGGCTGCACACACACGGGACCGTCGACCTCGTCGTCTCGAGCCTCCAATCTCAGAGTCCAGATATAAGCTGCCGTGCCCAAACAGCGGCACACAAGTCTGCACTCTTCTTGTCACTCATTGCGCAAACACAGCAACCCATCTTTTCTGGTCAAAACATGGCATTGAGCCAGGAAACTGCCGTCGCCGTGGTAGCACTCGTCGTTGCTGTCCCGCAAGCCATCGTCGTCGTGTGGGCGTGGTGGACCAAGTGCCGGTGCATGCTTGCGCGGAAACAATCAACTACGCCATCGGACGGTAAGCCTGCACGTGAATCCCCGAGACAAGCGGGCGAAGCTAACTCTTATGTGTTGTGATTTTTTAATTAGAAGAAAAATCGCTGCAGACAGTAGTGCCTCCAGCGCCGAGTCCGGGTGCGAGAGTGGTCAGATCAGAGGAACACCACTACCGTCTCATCTGCGAGTCGTTGCATCGATAAGTTTGGGGGTGCTATTCCTCTGTGAGTCTACGGGCATAGTTGGCTTTGATCTTGGGTAGAAAGTAGAATGTGGAAGGGCGGTGCGAGGGGTAGAATCAGCACAGGGCCCAGAGCCCGTGGTCAAGCACTGGTTGAGGCAAATTGAAAAGGATTTCTTCACGTCGCGCGCACAATCGCCTGTAGTACTTGTCAAACTCCATCGTGCCGGCCCAACACAGGGGGCATCCTGGTCGTGGTCAGCCCTACGTACAGTATGTAGGTGGCTAGCCGATGTCGAACGTACGCTGTTCACGGTGTTGGCTGGTACCGCAAGCACCATTGGCAGAGAGAGGCCGGCCAGCTGCCAACTTAAGGGTTAGGCGTTGACGTCAGACGGCGCGCCAGGAGACCAGGCCATACCCTGTTTCGCAAGGTTGCCAAGGGACTAGCAACGTGCTGGGTGCACATGGCGCCGTTGCTCTCGGTCCATTCCGTCTGGCATCGGCAGGGTGCTCCTTCCCGGCGGGTCCTGCTCAGGCTTGTTTGGTAGCCACCCGCCAGACGTCAAACGTCAAACGTCAACCCCAGCGTCCACAATGCATTGTCCAGTTCCACGAGCCTTGATGAAAGCCCACGTTTTTTCTACGGTTCCGCCCACATGGATCGGATCCAGGCACGCCAAGTCTTCTTTTTTCGTCAGTATAACCGTCTAATCGTGCGCACGGCATGAGCGGCCGGCGTGTGGGTTGGTCGATCGGTCAGGTTCCTGAGGCTGGCCGTTTCGCGTGGCCATCGTTTGTCCTGACGTGTGAATTCCGTCTGGTGACTTCGAGTGCTGTATGCAAGATTATTTTGAGCATGTGCAATCTATTTATTATTCATGGGCTCTATAAACCTCCACGTGTTCCCAAAATTAGGTGTCGCGGGACTGCCCGTCTATAAACACTTGCGCCGACTCCTGGTCCACATGTACCAGCATGTTGAGTGACTTCCACCCACGTCGCCGTCTGCATGATTATCCAAGCTCCCCGACGGACTGAAAAGCACACACAAGGAAACTCCCAACGGTTACCAGAACCCTCCGACTCGGACCTTCATGATGAATTACTCCTCCCGTGTCAGACGGGTGGTAGACATTCGTGCTGAACACTTATGCAATCGATGCAGCCGATCATGGCGCAGAAACCAAGGCTAGTGCAGCCGCACATTGAGAGACAGTCGGGACATGTCCGTGGTGGTGGGACGTGGCATACGGGCAAGAGCAGAGTCCGCCGTCTCCTACAGAGCCTGCAGGCTACGCCGCTGTAAGCCTCGTCGAGGGTGGCTGCAGGCAATGTTAGCTCAAGTGCATGTACGCGGCGGACAGAAGAATTGTTTGAGGGATAGTTTGCATGTGAGGCGCTTACCCTGATCGGTCGTGTGACATCTCACTACATGGGCAATCATGTTGTCTGCCCGGTTGGATGTATGATCACACAGCGGGCAACGATGTCTTTCCGCTCCGTGGATTGTTCTTTTGTGTCGCTCGAGGTTGTAGTTGGTCGTAAATCTACTGCCAGGGGCTGGGTCGTCGCCCTGTCCCTGTATATACGGAATGTCTCTGGGCAGATATCGAAGAGTTTAAATATCTTGTCCCACTCAATGGGGCCGTCTGGCTGGATGCTGGACATATTAGCGCCAATTAGGAAGCGATGTTCGTAGGCCTCTTCTAATGCATCCATATCAGTGCCGCCACATTCCTCCGCGGCCTTTGTGTAGTACGGCGAGCAGAGGACATACTACGGGGTTGACATGGTTGACCACCTTAGCTAAGAGGAGCTATCCTAACCTGACTTATACCCCACTAACCAGGCCGGGTTCTTATTATTATCTACCCTAAATTAATTACATAGCCAGCAATTATACTCCTCCTTTAAATTATCCGCCAAGGGTTTCTAAAACCAGGAGATAAGAGTTACTATAAAGGTATCTATAAGCTAGGGCACTACCCTTAAAAATAGGAAGTTAAGCTTATTTATTACCTAATATATAGTATAAATTTATTAAAACTCTTAGCAATAGATTATTACTCTCTTAGGCTAGGTAATATAAAATAACTATTAATATATACTTACTCGCGAGAACCCAGGTATCCGCCTTATTAGCACCAGTCCTAATAAGCATATAAATATAATACTTACATCTTTTATCCTGTTAACCGCCTCTTATAGGTTATCAAAAGTACTGTCTATACCCCAACGGTTCATGTATCGATCCCATATTTGGTGTCAGCGCCGGCCTTCTGTAAAAGACCCGGGGACACTTCCCATGCACGGAACGGCACCTAGTCTTCGTCGGCGTCAGGGGGGGGGTGATCAGGGTGGCTAACCAAGCCTGTATTTCCTTGGGCAGGCCGAAGTCGGGGTGTAGTATGCCTTGGGTCCTGATCCTGACGAGGATTTCATCGGCGGGGTTGTTGTCTTCGTCTTTGTTGTCTACGATCTTAAGTCTATTAGCTGTTACCCTAATAACTTTGATCACGTTCTCTTTAGTGTACAAATTATACTAGGGGTGCTATAGACCTAAGATGTTAGACTTAAAGTTGTGTAGTACGGCCTAGGTAAACTGCTTGTTGTTGAGTTTGGCCTTGAGCTATAAGATGACTGTAAACCCTAGGCAGTTACGGAATAAGGACATGATAGGGGTACCGGTGACGTAAATAACCGTGTTAGCTAGTAATATCCGGATAAGGTTATTTATAATACTGGTGATGTTCTTGGCGGTATAGGCCTTATTATAAAATATAAACTTAAACCCTAGTTCCTTAAATGCTTTATTCTTAAAATAGAACTGGATGAGGTTATTATGCGGAATAATGCTCTCTTGCCGCTGGATAAACCGGATCTCCCTACCTTTGATGTTGTGGTCATAGTACCTGGTGGCCTTGTGCCACTTGTGCTGGAAGCGCCGCTGCCTATTTGCTTTGGCTGCTTCTTCTTTGTCCGCGTTGTCTTTGTGTGAGCCAGTGCCATGGCGAGGCTTAGTGGGAGATGGTGACCCGTTGTTTTCGTCGTCATCGTCGTCGTCCGCGAGTGGCAGGCGAATGGTCTGTGTGGCCATTGTAGTTGGTTAGCACCAAGAGCCGTCCGGGGATGTTTATGCGGGGGCGGCAACTTCTCACCTGTTACTGCTGGATGCCATGTCGCCGAAAGTGCCTTGCACTTGACGGTCGAAAAACTCAAATTCATCTCGAGGCTTCAAATACTTAATATACTTAAATACCCCTTTAGATTTCACTTGACAAACTTCGGCAGCAGCCGCCACCGGCAGCGATTTTGACAAGCGTTCGTGTGCGGGTTAGAAACCACCCCCCAGTAGCCAGAGTGATTGGACGCGAGCAAGGGACTGGCTTGTATGAGGAGCTGTAACTAGGAGTGCGCCCAAGGAGCAAGGAGATACCAGTCAAAGCGTTCAGCAGAGGCATCGACATCCAACCAGCCGAACAACGAACGCACATCCTCGACAGATGGTCGTCCGACCAGTTTCCTCATATCTGCCTCCTACTTTGGGATTTCAGCCGTCGTCTAGATAATATGTGGCTGCCAAAGTTAGTCTGTGCAAACACGCGACAACCTGCAGGGGAAGCGGTTTTGTTCATTGGGCAGCGACACCTCACCGAGACATTCCACCAATAGGTTTAACCCATGCTCATCGTCGAGAGCACTCAGACCTCGGGGTAGCTCCATATCCTATCATCTTGGATTCACGTCGAGAACCCAGTGCAGTCGGCCCAGCTGGATGTATTGGCAACTTACCTCGGCAGCCCAGATTCAGAGAAGAAGACAGGACCAGAGCTCGTCGAGCACCACCGCGGCTAAGGTCGCTTGTCTCGCTTGCTATTGGCTTGGCGCAGGCGGGGCGAGACGTCCACTAGGCCCTAGCTACCCTAGCCGTTCCTTGACGATGCTGCAACCGCATTGTCGGTAACGTACCAAGGACCTGGTCTGGGTCGTTGCGGAAACACCTTTCCGGAAGAAGCATCAGATGGCGCATGTAACCTTGTCGCCTAACACGATTGTTTGGATACCTAGACAACCATGGGGTAAAAGATGCCCCGTTCTTGATATTTTATATAAAGAAGTAAATGATTATCAAGCGTTGATTTTTTTTATTTTTCGACCCATCTAACTGGTGGTGCAAGCACTCCATCAGGTGTGGCCGGTGACAACCACGTAACGTGCCTGGCTAACGCAGCAGAGAACGCAACAAGTAGAGCATACAGATCTAATACCTGGGTACTTTGGAATACAGCTCTTGCCTATTCTTACAAAATCACGGCATCGCACATGAAACCAGAGCCAGCTTTAGAGACAAGAGCCAGTAAGGATAGCATAACATTGTCTCTAGAGAAGAAGTAGTAGCAAATCGCAATTGACGGCGTCAATTACTAGAGACTACGACTGACGACACACTTGGTCAACACCGACTTTTGCACAAGCATCCACCGCGGCTACAACACCCGCGCTCCCGCTTCAACCATGATCGGAAGCAGTCGCGCCAGAGGAGCCAGTTGCAAGCGTCGCACTTGTTTCACGCTTCCAATCCCATGGCCCGGAGGCGTTTGCAGGACGGACCGGCTGGTGCCGATTTTGCTCTTGCGCCGACAGCCTCTCCCCGACGCCGCCGTTGTGTGCGGGGACGAATTCTTTTATATTCCCTCGTTGCTCTGCTGCATCTGTACCAAGGCCTGCGCACCGTATTAGGACGTGTGTGTTCACAGGATAGTGGCAAGGCCGCAGAGTTACCTGGTAGAATATCACATATCTTCTTTTCGGCCCGGATCCTATTTGGAGCTATTTGACCAAGGAGATCTTTTGCGTAGGCCGCCGCCACCATTGCCGCGTAGCCCTGCCACTCCTTATTCGCATGCGAGTCCGAGTAATCGCATATACCGCGAATCACTACACACGGAAAGCGATCCACTAGCCCTGCTGCTTCCGTTTCAAAGCACAGGACGTCCTTGTCTGCTGTGATCCCATCTCGAATCGTAGCGTCCTTGATCAAGTGGTTTGCCGACGCAATCAAGCCATAGTGAATAGCTGGGTTATCCTCGTCCTTTGTGCGTTCGCGCCGCGGCACCACATTTGACAATGTACCGGCGCAACCTCCCGCGCCGTCAGTGACTTTGGCTTCGAATAACCTATCGGTATCTGGCGCCGGTCGCGAGTATTCCTGCCGCAGCCTCGGGTTCCTGTCGAGGATTGCATCCACGGTTTCTTCGAGCCGATGGCCTTTTCTCCTATGCTGAGCCCGGATTCCCGCCAAGGCAGTGCGCAGCACACTTGGGAGTTGGTTTAGAAACCGGACACGTCGAAAGGCCAGGTCGCGCGTGGTTTCGTCAAAGTCGTACTGGAAGACGCCGCCACCGCCGGCGTAAGGTGCGCTTACCACAATGTCGCCCAGGCGAATGTCGTGCTTGGAACTTGGTGCACCGCCGCCAATGCCCCCCATGACAACGATTCGAATGTTGGGAAAGCTCTGCTGCATGTTGGTCGCTACTTGGGCCGCCGAGGACGTTCCGTATTCACCGTCAGGCGGCACGGCGATAACAACGTCATGCTTCCCGAGCCTACCGCATGTGTAGTGGTTGGTGTCGTTTGGGGACACAAACTCCGGTGCATCGTGCTCCTCGTCGAGGAGCTCTTGTGCGGCGACGTACTCGGTTCCCATGGCGCATATCCAGCCCACCATGTACTTGTCAAGGCGTCTTGTGCGGTCCCGCGCGTCAGTGTCGACTCCTTCCAGACCGGTTTCACCGTCTACTCTTGTCCGCTTGGAGTTGTTGTGCATCAGCTTCCCGCCGTCGTCGGACTCGCGCTTTCTCTTGGGCACGCGTGCGTCGTCGGCGCCTCTTCCTGGAGCTTGGCTCGCGTCGCCGGGCAGACAGTCCCGGGAGCCGTGTATTGCATTCCTTCCCTGGTGAACGCGGTTTATATGATCCAGGAGGTTGTCCCAACGATTGAAAGGTCTTGTGTGGCGATTGCAAGTCAAGATTTTGCACGGGTACGTCTGAGGCTGTCGGTGAATTTCCTCATGGCGTCTGAGGTTGAATGGTGTCGAAAAGGTTTTTGAGCATACACCACAGCTAATGTGCGGCGATTTCATGGTAGCTTGAGCGTTTGGGTCCTCACGAAGCATTTCGACATTGTAGTCGGAGGTACATTGGGCATTGAGGCTCTGGGTTGTCGCCGGTCGGGCACAAGCAGCTTTTAAGTTGGCAAGGCCCAACATGACCAGACTTGATCGTTTGTGCAGACATGGTATGTACCATGTGCGCTGCGAGGGCTTTGCAACTGTGCAATTTCTTGCCTGAGGAGCTAACCACATTGAACATTGAAGTGGTAAGTCATGCCTCCATCCCGCCCCGAGATCATTGGGCAGACCGCCCTTTCAATTGATGTTACCGGACTAGTTTCCACGGGCACTGAGCCTAGCCAACCAAAGTGCCACCACAAAACTGACAGGCCGATGCTAGCCTATGGGCCAACAAGTACCGACACTCGGTGCGACATGTAGTAACCGGAGGCGAAGCTCTTCTGGCGCCAACACCGGAACTATCTGCGTTGAGACGCCAAGGTTATATTGAAGGGCCTGCGGCAAAGCGAAAGGAGGCACGCCGAGCCAACCAAATCACCCATCTTCCGTGCGGATATTTCGACCAGACTACGTGGCGGCACGATTGGCCTTTTATCAACTCCAAACGCGATGCAGTGCGACACTCCATGTCGAAGTGCCGTGACGCATCATAACCGACTGGGTCTCCCCAAGCCTGACGAGTCCTTCGTTATCGGGCAATACCCATCTTCGACTGACCGGCGAGCTCGACACTCCCAACAGGCCGCTCTGTAACCTGGATAAAACAGACGCAGACTCCTTTCTCAAAAGGGCCATCTTTCATGACGGGCACTGCCCACACTTTTACCCACGACGCACACAGGCTAGCGTTGATCCCAATACCGTACCCGTCATGGCAAACGCCCTCCTGTTTCCAAATGACCCTGGTTTGCTGCCCGGCATCATAGAAATGCACGGCCCAAGCTGGCGGTGAACCGTCGAGTTGAAAACAGACTATTTTCGCCAACTTTCTTCCCATAATGTCACCAATTCTTGCGAGATACTGACCAATTAACAGGCAAATCTGTATTCAAGCTCTTGATCCAACTCCTTGTGTCCGTCTATATAGTTAATCACTGGGTATCCTATCCTGGTCACGCCGTCTATTGCCAAACTCCAAACTCCCAAGGGTCACAAACAGCTCAAACAAATCACCATATTCTGCTCCAAATCATCAAAAACACCAGACTCTCTATGCGCGAACCCCCCCGCCCCATTCATCAATAACACTTGGCCCCTGCAGCGCCAAACCTTTCCCACTCAACCAAGCCCTGCAGGCCTCGTAGTGGGCATACTCGCGCATGTGTTCGTCGCTGTCGCAGTGCAGCATTTTAACATCCGCAACATCCAGCAGGCTTCTCCCTGCCGAGTCTCTGGCGTGGACGTTGGCTCCCTTCTCAAATAACGCCCTCATCGCCAGCTTCCTTCCACACCGCACGGCAATGTGTAAAGCTGTTTCCCCACGTCTGTTTCTGGCATGGATATTCGCCCCCCTGGCGATTAACAGCTGCAAGATTTTGGGCGGAATCTTGTAGTCATCCTCCTCGGGGAGCTCGGCTACAAACGTCATCAGTGGCGTGTTGCCGTTGTTGTCGTGCTGGTTAGGGTCAACGCCAGCGTCCAACAACCCCGAGAGAAGCCCTAGGCGAAGCCCGAGCTTGCACGAGCTAGAATCGAGTTCCCTTTCGGGCTTTGCTCCTTTTTTGGTGACCTTGTCTCTCTGGGAAGATTGTAGATGATACTTATTGACCACAGAAGCCTCACTCAAAGTAGCCATGGCCAGGCAATGCAAGCCATTTCGGCCCTCTTCGTCCTGCAGATGAGGATTCAGCATTGCCTTGCGGACATTTTCCAGGAGTTTGCTTTCTTTTGTAAGCCCTGCGTCGGTAAAGGCTGCGGGCCCAAACGAGTCTTGAAGCCCGACGACATTTGGTTCGTCAAGGTCCATCATGGTTGAGCTGTTTCTGGCAGGAGTGAAGCCGAACGCATCTCTTGCCATGTAGAAGTTGCCGTCGCAACGCCGTGAGACACGCTGGATAAGCTCTTTTGGGTGGCCTCCGGCTTGAAGTAAATGGAAGAAGCTACGACCGTAATGATCCCTCATATGAAGGTCATAGCCTCTTGCTGTGACAATCTCCAACAGATTTTCGACATGGTCTGGATTTCTAAGAATCGATGCATTTAGAACGTGAAGGAACGTTTGACCGGCAGAGTTCTTCGCTTCAATCCGGGACTTGCACAAGTCACTCCTCAAGGAACGCTCAACCAACTGGTAGGAACCCCTGGCGGCTAGAAAGTGCAAGACGGTGTTACCAAAAGAATCGCTGGGGCCAAAATCCTGCTCTCTCGGTCCGTTGGACAGTAGTCGCTGCCCAACAGGTGTGAGCCCTTGACGAGTCACCCAAGGAAGCACACAAGTATCCAGAGGCATGAAACAAAGACAGCGGCGTCCATCATGAACATCATGGGTAGAGTAGCACACTCCCGTGCTCTGGTACTCGTCCAGGTTTAGGAAATCGCTTGGTATAGGAAAGGGCCGACCATTGAACTCCGGGGGGCAATCCTCCTCATCAGCCCAGGTTTCAATGGCAGAACTGCCTTCTGAGTAAGGCGACAAGCCGGGCCGACTACCCATTGGAGCCGTAAATCGTTTCACGAGCCTCTTGACAGTCTGCACGTAAGGTTCTGAGAAATCGGAGAGAACGCGTTGGAACGAACCAGTAGTATTGCTGGTGGCGTTAGAGAGGCATGTCGTCTGGCGGAGGAACTTTGCGAAATGCGGTGGATCAGCTGCATCTTCAGCTGGTGACATTGCCATGGAGGACCGAGCGCCAGGGGAAACCCAAAAGTTTAAGGCTCCATCTGCTGGCTGGTTTGAGGTAAAGGTCGCGGCCGGTCGATGCAGAGGCGAGACATCAAAAAGCGCTGGGCTCACGCTGTCTTCCGTCTCGAGTCTCTGAGGGCTGGGGGATATCGACGAATTGTCGAAGGTGGATCGCGAATGGCCAAAGGCAGCATATTCAGCTGACTTGAGTCTAGTGGGAGAGTTGGCCAGTTCAGTTATGCGACGGTCCATATCTTCATTAGTCTTTGGGTGTAACCATCGTGGCTCTTTGTCTAGGAGGATGTTGAGTTTCTTGTGGGCCGACTCATGACTATGCTGCACATCAGTACGACACCCGCATAAGAAGATATGTGAAATGAGTATGAGCTCACCCAGGCGCCGTCCCAGGCGTGTGAGAATGAACCAAAGCGACAATCTTGGCCAATGGCAGTGTGGTATACACATAAAGGCGCGTCATCTTCCTCTGGGCAGATTTACTCCACATGGAGGGACGTCCTGTCTGTATTGTAGCACTAACTGCAGACGGCGAGCCGTGTGAGGCTGGAATCGCCAGCTTGGGCGGTGACGGCCTCAAGTTGGTCATGATGGTGTGTTCAGGATAAGGCCCGTCGAGACTGGGTTTTGGGTTCTGTAATTCAGACGTCGGTTATGGACCGGTTTCGAACGAGGTATGAACCCTCGTCCAAGGTCCCATGCCAAGCAGAAGAGATGGTCGAGGCGGTTGGACAAAGTCAAGACATTGCGCTGTGGCTGCCCTTTTATACAAAACCATCTGAAGCCTCATTCTGGGCCGCAGATTGTCAGCACTGAGCCACCCCTAGCTCTAGAATCTGCGAAGCACTTGGCGAAGGTTGCGGCATGGTTAGCTCTCTCCAAAGGGAAACGCCAGCTAGAAATCTAGTCTATCCACCAGCGGCCTCCACCACGGCGGGGTCCATGGATAGCGAGCCGGCATCGCGGACGCGGGCCGTACCAGTTTAGCCATGGTAGAAACGATGAGATGGTGCATGGTGGTGAAGACGATTGAGGGTCGAAGGTCACGGCCAGTGAGGCACAGTCAATGGCGGCTGATGGCCTGCTGGCGCCGGGAGGAGCGGGGCAGCCCCCAACGAGACCGAACAGCCAATGACAGGACGGAAGACAGTGGCAGTTAGTGGACATGGCCTCCGGGTTGGCCAATGTTAGGCACAGGCCCCAAAAGGGAAAGAACAACGAAGTGTGACCTCCCGCAGTCAGCCTGTTGCGCGATGCCTTGCGGTGCCTGCCTTGTGCTGCGCCTCGTCGGGAAGGAAGCGGCCTGGTTCGCATTGCCGTCCACAAACGTCAAACCCGCATATGGGGGACAAGTATTTCCATTTTTTGCCCGCCGAGGTCGATCAAATAATCAGTGAACCGGCCACGGCATCGACGCAAGACAATAAATCGGCACAAATATGCAAAGCTTTCTTCACGTACAAAGTACATTTAGCCATGCGCTGTGTCCCCCAAGAGGAGGACCGCAAGCCCACATCTCGGAGTTTGGCCGCCTACCGTGGCTGTGCTGTTTCACGAATCTCAATTGTCGTTATCATGACTACAGCACTCAAGTCGGAAAATATCAATTGGTACCTACAATTCCTAGTCCTACTAGACTAACGTGCACAAGAATAGGCTGCTTTGCCCTGCAGGATTGGTTTTCCACCCGTTGAGAGAGACGAATCGTGAGAGCCACTGCGTACATACATTTGACGTTTCGTCGGATGCCAAGCTAGTCACAATCAATTTGATCTCACAGACAAGATGAACTCTCGCCCCATACTCGATGTCCCGCATGTGGCACATGCTGCTCCGTTATTTACGACTTCAGTGTTAGCAGTCCGTCTAAACAGACCAACACTCTCGGAACCAACACAGCCCCTTGGCTTGCAGCATGTCACGTCATAGCCAGTCCGATGATCGCCGTCTGGTTTATTGTCGGCCCCCGGGCATCATCCAGCATCCCCAATCCCCGTCCAACTACGTACGAAGTTCATTCGCGTTTTTCAATCTAAGACACCGACCGCACCGACGTCCCACACTGGCAGAGTTGAATCTGGCATGACGCTTTGCCGCCGAGCTGGCCCTAACGCACCCGAGTTCAAATATGCAACTCACGACGGTAGTCCCTTTCTTCGGCGGCGTTCAGCCCACCTCGCAAGCCCCGTCTTGTTCACCCGAAAACGCAATACTGTGACCGTCCACATCAACAGCGCGAGTATGCTCTGCGGATGGATTTTTCCTGATTCCTCATTTTGCCAATACGGCGAACCACTTCAGGTCATCCCGGGAAATTAGTTCAGCAAGTTTTTCGGTTGCAAACTAGGACTGCACAGCAGCCAAAGCCCGCCCAATTCGGCAAACACAACCACCGCATTTCTCGCCCTATCTGATTATTCCGCGTCAACTCACTAGCCCTCTAAACGTCCGCGCGTGAAACATGAGGGTTGGTTACCACCCATGCGACATGCAGCTCGGTTCTCACACTCCCATTGGCACAAGCACACAGACGAAAGAACAATCGTCTGGTCCAGTGGGTGTCCTGAGCAACACGGACTCGACATGCTAATCCTCATTCATAAACGCACAAACCAGACTGACCATTGCACTGCATAAAGTCATTTGGGCCGTCTTTGTCTAGCTAGCGTGGCCCACCCACCTCTGCGTTCCCACAAACATGAAGCAAACTTGACTATTTTTTGTAGGAGCCAACAGCCCAATATGACGAGAGCCTAATTTCCCGTGGTTCTGTCAAATCTCGCCACAACATGTCACATGTAGTCATATTGTCATATTCGGCCATCCTGGTGTAGCCACGTGAGCGGTTCCTGCACACAGCCTAGATCAAGCAATGACCATGTTGGAAGAGGCTCCAGGGGCAATTTAGTTCAACCCGAACAAGGACAAGTTGGCACAGCACAGTCGCATAGTATATATGACGAGTTCCGTTTTCAGATAATACTATTCGTATTAATCCTACCTAGTACCGATCTCATCCATGGCGCCCAGAAATAGCTTAGCATTGTTTCAACTACCGAAAAGAGATAGAGTCCCTTAGTTTTCAATTTAATATTTACATCCAAAATCGTTTCTCTTTTAGAGAAGCTTAGAAGTTAAAAAAATCATAAGCTATCTTAAAACGAAGCCCTTGCAAGGCTATATATTGCAGCTTTCCCTTACAGGAAGAGAGCGGCAAGGCCTGCAGCGGCGGCAACGAACTCGAGGCTTCCAACAAGCTGACCCGCGGCGGCAGTGACAACAGGAGGGGGGTTCTGATTGGTCTTGGAAGGAGAAACGCCAGTGGGTTGAGTGGCCTGGGTGGGAACAGGAGGAACTCCAGTAGGCTGAGTAGGAACAGCGGGAATAGAGGTCCAGCCCTTGATGGTGGTTGTGCCAGTGGGGTAGACAGTGGTGGTGACCTTGCCAACAGGGCAGCTGGGCACAGAAGGAGGGCAAGAGGTGATGGTATAGGTCTGGGTGGTGTAGAGAGTAGATGTCTGGTTGCCAGCAGGAGGAGGAGGAGGAGCGTGAGTCTCAGTGACAGGGCAGACCGTGGTAGAGATGGGGATGGTCTCAGTTACGACTGTAGTGTGACCACCGCCGGGACACTTGGTCACCTCGGGAGGGCATGAGGTGATGGTGTTGGTCTTGGTGGTGTAGATGGTGGAAGTAGTCCACTTGGTGGTAGCAGTGGTCGTAGGAGGAGCCTCAGTCTCAGTGACAGGGCAGACGGTGGTAGAGACGGGGATGGTCTCAGTTACGACTGTAGTGTGGCCACCGCCAGGACACTTGGTCACCTCGGGAGGGCATGAGGTGATGGTATTAGTCTTGGTGGTGTAGATGGTGGAAGTAGTCCACTTGGTGGTGCTCTGGCTGGTGGTATGAGGCTTCTCGGTGGTGGCAGTAGTCGTAGGAGGAGCCTGAGTGGTAGGAGTCGTTGTGGGAGGCTGCTCAGTCTTGGTGGTCGTAGGAATAGTGGTAGGAGGCTTCTCGCTAGTTGTGGGAGTGGTCGTAGGAGGTTTCTCGCTGGTTGTAGTGGTGACCGGAGGAGGAGTAGAGGTGGTAGTAGGACCAGTTGTGTGAGTAGCCGTGTAAGTGACGCAGGAGCAAGCAGAGCTGGCGGCCTGGACGTTGCAGTTGCTGAAGTCGGTGGGAATGGCAGAGGCAGCGGTGGTAGTACCAGCAAGCCAGTCGAAGCAAAAGGCCTTGGCCTTGTCCTGGAGACCGTCCTTGATCAGAGCACGGTAGCAGTTGTCATGCTCGCAGTTTGGATACGTGTGAGCAGCAGCAGAGGCGGCGAGAGCGCCAACAACGAAAACAGCCTTCATCTCAAAGGTTGTTTGGGTGCCAGGTTATTATTATAACGAAGGGGTCCTAACGGGGGCTGTAAGCAGTGACGAATAGCGAGTGTCTTTGTAACGAAAGGCTTTTATAACAAACGACAGTGAAATATGGGAAGAATCCAGAAGCAAGTTTTCCCGGAGCAAAGGCGTCCAGTCCCTTTTATCAGCGATCCGGGCTGGGTTCCGAGGCCAAGCAGGCTTGTCAAAACCATTACTTCGTTCGTACCAACAGGGCAGACACGGCTATTGCCAGCCTTGGTTGCTAGCCAGAAAAATCAGAAATACGAGATCCTGTAAGTAACCCTGCATCGCCGCCATAGCCCACACCTCGAGCGTTGGCCATCCGAGGCGCTTGACAAACCGTGTGATTGGGCGTGGGGGTGCAGGGGTGCGTCATGTTCGGCGGCGTTCACCCGACCACATTAAACAACCCAGAAGGCCCAGTCAGGTTACCGGTCGCCAGTTGCCAGGATGGCTCGTCTTGTTCCCAATCACCAGGGCTGGCTGGTGCCGAACAATGCGAGGCCAATCCGACCGCGCCAGGTCCAACCGCGAGAAACCATCATGGGCAGCCAACCAATGTACAAGGGCCAGCATCGTACCAAGCGCCCCCTAGCTTCCTGTCGTGGCATAGCGGCAACATCGTCGTGTTTCCACCACTGCACTCCCAAGGGTTGGGCGGGAACCTGAGCTGTTGAGGTCCAGCCAGGCTGTTTGTTAAGCTGCAATGTCTATTTTGTAGGACATGATGGATTCCTTCCTCCTCTTTCATCTGGACTCGATCCAAATATGGGTCCGTCCTGTGGGAAACTCCGATTCGGCACTAGCAGTGCGGATTTCCTGGGGCGTTTGTGCCGTCATCGTCGCATGGTTGCTCCGTTCCCAAATCCCACTGGCCCAACGGTCCAACCTGCCTGGGCGCCAGGCTGAAGTTGAGCTGAAAAGAGGCGTCGAGGGCCAGGAACCGGCGCTTTTAGAGCCTCCTCTTTCGCGTGGCAGAATTTCCTTTTCGAAGGACATGGTTTGGAGGCGGCGGGGACAAAACCACACTACGACCATGTCGCCGGGTCAAAATGGGTCGAAGAGCGCCGCTCTCTGGGCACAGGGGAAACACTTCCCGATTGAACAACAGGCTCCTCTCTCGTTTGCCAGGACGGAGTGCAGTGTACATTGTAGTATCATGCGTTATTTCTCGCTGCTTCTCTGTTTGCCAGTGGGCCATTGCGGGGAGTTGGCTTCAACGACCTCAACATGTCGCTGTCCAAAGCAATCCAAATCGCGACATTGCGTCTTGGCCGAGAAAACACGGCGCAACTTCCTGGGCAACAAGTTGGCAGCATACAGCAAAGAGAAGAAACCCATCCACCTGTCTTCGAAAAGGCTATGCGCCCTTCATGTCGTGACACTAGGCAGAATCGTGGGCTGGCTGCCTGATGAACGAGTCTGCAGAGATTTTCCTTCGATTTCCCTCCCAGGGGCCAGGGAACAGAAACTGACAGGCCTGTTCTTGTCCAATCATGCAGGAATAGAAGCCGATTCTTGATTGAGCTTGGAACTGGAGTTAGTGGTTGGCCACCACCCGCCACTTCTCGTGTTGCATTGCGCATGCCTGTCAAACATCAACTCAGTAAGACACTACCCTCAAAAAGACCTAACACCGCAGGGTACAATATCGTATGAGATACTAGGACTTTCATTCTAAAGTGAGAAAAATCGTGTCCTGGAGCAGTGCGCTGGGGTTGGAAACCGCCAACGCAGGTTTTGATGCTACATAAAATCCTTGAACAGCGAGATACCTATGTACTCCATAGGTACACAAAGGATCGCAGTTGGCCAAGCTAGATGGTCAGTCTCTTGATTGTCAATATGCCTGGATCTATTTTTGACTGCGTCATTTCGGCCTTCATCATACATACATACCTCTTTTTCGATCAATGACGTCCTTGATGATGTTCGAGAAGGATGGCACGAGGATCAGCGCCAAGCTAAGCTAGCCGGACCTGTCTGAATGATTTGATGCGTGACTTTCAATCGCTTGCAGATAATTTTTTTGTCTTTGGAGCAACGCGACTCTTCGGGTTGGCCCCCGATAACAGGGGTTGCTGTAAATGGGTCACTTGTCCAAGGGTCCTGCGAGCCGTGATTGGGGGAGAGGCTAGACGACAAAGTCCGTCCGCTTGGCACCATCGGGCTGGTTGATTGAAATGGTGGTGATGCATGCATGAGGTACGGAGCAGGTTGCTAGGTGGCGACCTGGCGTCTGTCAACGGCCGGTCAGGGCTGGCGAGGAAGCCAGCACTTGAGTCTGTGGGCCAGGCGGTTTGTTCGTTGTCCTAGTGAACCCAAGTATTGTGTTGGGGTAAACCTCGTGTTCATCCGCCTGATGATATCGTTCCTTTGTGGGACTCCTTTGGTTGGCTGTTTGAACATCCTTCCATGGTCTGATGGCCAGTGTACTCCAGCTGGAGCTCAGCTCAGTTGAGAGATATCGTCACCAAACCAGACCGACGAGAATAAACTGCCAGCTCTGCACTCATAGGTCGTACTGCAGCCCAATCTCTGTTCAGCAACATCTAATGGTACGTGTGTTACAGGCTCAACGGCCCCTGCATTGGCTACCAAGGTATGGAGCAGCTGACCCGCGTCCTCTTCGAGCACGATAAAAGAAATAACGCCACGGTATCACGGCAGGCATGGCGGGCTGGGAGAGAAGACATCAACCGCATACGGCTGAATGTCGAGGGAAGAAAAAATCCTGAACGAGAAAAAGCGTCATGAAGCTGGAGTCGTGCATAGTCACACTTGGGCCAGGCCGTTCATAGCTCCTTCCCACTTGGTGTGTTGAATACGAGGATGACTACTGCATCACTCAGGCTAGCTCGGCCGCATCCATATCCACTTTCTCCCCTCTCGACCCCTCCGTCACAAGACATGACAGCGTCCTGTGCATCTCCATGTCACCATAACCAAGAGCCCAACTCTTACGCTACTAATACCAGATGGCACAATTAGACTCCCGGCTGGGGCTCTGGCACTCGTGGGCCTGCCCCTGTGGTGCGCCCTCTCAAAATAGAACCACATCGCATTCGGCTCAACATCGACTGAGGGAATACGATATCGGCTTCGCTCCGAGGTGCCTATCTATAGTCGCATTTCAGCCCTAAAACAATCACGGCCTAACCTCGAGTCCGGTGGATCATCAGGGCATTCTTGGACTGCGTATCATGTGCTTCACATGCGGTTTTTGTGATATTGCTGCTGCTCTACATCTGGAGGGCATACCCAAAACTCCTCTAATCATTCCGCTCAGCCTCCATGGAATCTCGCGTCCCAGAAACTTGGGGCAACCTTTACGGCATAGACCCCGCCTCCGAAATTGTCTCTAAAATGGAATACGATACCCGCAACATATTCTAATTCTGCAGCACATATCGGAATCTTGCTTTGCCGTCTTCCATATCAACGATGGCCTGGTTAGCATCCTTCATTGGGCGCTTCTCAACCCATGGCTTGATCTTCTTGTCCACGGCCAACTGGAACATTTCTCGAATCTCCTTCGGGCTGCCAATACCGGATCCGGCAATTCGGCGACGGCCGGGAATAATGCTAAAGATGTTCAAGGGCACGGGACCTTCGGGGGCTCCGACCTGGACGAGTGTACCATCCAACCTCAGTGTGTCAATGTAACTGCTTAGAGGCATCTATACCGCATGTTAGTCATGTCACCATGCACAATAGCAAAAATAGGGGTTCGGCTTACCTTCTCGGAGGAAATGGTGCTGATGATGAGATCAAACCGGCGGGCATTGTGCTTTCCCCAGTCCTTGTCATCTTCTGTTGCGATGTAGTCGTCGCAGCCCAGATCGAGAGCCTCCTGTTTCTTGCTTGCCTTTCGGGAAATTCCTACAACTTCGTCTGCACCCAAAGCTTTGGCAAACAGGACAGCAAAGTGTCCAAGACCACCAACCCCCGCCACGGCGACCTTCTTGCCCGGGCCAGCTCCAAAGTGCCTGAGAGGCGAGTACACAGTCACGCCACCGCAGAGCATAGGGGCGGCGTACTCCGGGGCAAGCCCGTCAGGAATCTTAATCACAAAGTGTGACGGGCACCGGTGGTAAAGACCATAGCCGCCATATCCTTTCCCACCATTCCTGTGTACGGAGGCGTATGTGTTGATAACTTTGGTGCAGTAGTTCTCAGCATCATGGCTGCATTCGTTGCAGGGGCCATCACGGCCGAGGCAAGAGTCGGATTGCGCACCAACTCCAACCACGTCACCGACCTTGATGCCACCTTCTGCTTTGGAACCGACCCGAACGGCTACACCGACAATTTCGTGTCCGACAACGCAAGGGTAGGGGGTTTGGCCCTGTGCAGCAAGTCAGACGTCAGCAATTTATGTTCGACCTGTTTGATAGACAAAAACCACCCCGACATAGTCTTTTGGGCATCCGACCCAAAGTATTTTCAACAGTTACAACACGGGATTCTGTGCTTACCCAGCCGGATCTGAGGGTGTGCAGATCTGAACCACAGATACCAGAATTGGTGATTTTGATGTCGACATCCGTTTCCTCCCATGGCTTAGGTTCGTACTCCTGCCAGACCATGTTGCCCTTGGCGGACTCGGCATCCAGGCCCATCCATCCTTCGAACTTGTAATCGGTCATTTTATAACAGTTGATGTTGCGTCAAATCTAAAGGCGGAATAACGGTAATGGGGCAGGTAGGACGTGAGAGAAGGGTATGCAAAAGAGGGACAAAAATTTACAGCACGAGGGGGGCAACACCCTTTATACTGTAGATGTCGATCGCCATAGACTCGACTTTATCTCCATGGTTCTTCCCTCAAACTTTATCCCCGAGAAAGTCTATTCAGACTGCCTAAAGTGGGGTTTACCGCCATCCATGACCGCGGCACTCTTCTAGAGCTGGGCGCCACGGGGTAACGCAACCAGAATCAGGACATCGCTCCTTGTCGCATTCGATACAAAGGCCTGCTCTGACCCGCACGCACCAAGGAACATCCCATCGGCAGCCTGCTGAAGTGCCGACAACCCGCAGCTGATCAATCCTGCTCTACGGAGTGAACTTGGCCGCGATCCACCAATCTAGCTTGGGGCTTGAGAGTGGAGGGCTGGAGGGCCAGAGCCGAGTCATCCGGCGATACCCACCGTATCATGATGGACGCGATCTACTTGACGGAGCCATCGGTGAACGTCGAGGCATCAGCGCTTAACTGCGCGCCTAACTCCCGCCTAATAAGGTTCACAAAACTCCATGGCGTCACTACAAACACGGGCTTATCGCCGTTGACATCGGCGTTTGGCAGCAATATCGGCAGTAGCGGGACTCGAGACGACTATCCATTTGTAATGCAAAATAGTCCACCAGACTTGTCATATTGAACGGAGATAGCCTTGGAGTTAAGACCATTGTCCGTGAATGGAGACCCAGACACTCAACTGCAACCCGCAAACTAGGTCATAATGCCAGCGGAGAAGAGATGCATGAATAAAAATACTCCAACTTAATTGGTATTATCCGTGGAAGATTGATCATTGATTTATTGCAAAGCACAAACAATCTTCCTATACAAAAAGCGCGGGAATTTCTTCTTGTGATAGATATCTTGAACTAACCCGAGTGGGATTGTATCCAGCCATGTATCCATAATTGAAGGCAGTGAAGCCGCAGGTCCTAAGCAGTCTGCATATTGAGACAAAAAGTCGGCCAGACCGACAGGATGTATCATGTAAAAAACTTCATTTTATGGGAGCTGCCTTTGTTGGCAATGTTGAATTCTCTCCCAACGACGAGTTTGGCGGCGGGTGGAAGCCTGCAACACACGACGCCCGGATAGATCCGACCATTGGTACGGAGTAATCCGTTCAGATACACCTCCAGACCAGACGTGCATTAAACATGCACGTATTGAATAAAGCGACAGGCAATGGTTACTCACAATTTTACAGACAGGAACCGGGGCACAGAAAGACTAGCACGACTACTAGTTCCGACGAGAGGTATAGGGTAGGTGAGGTACAGCTGGTCGACCGAGAGGGATCGCCATGACGCACCATGCACTCACTGGGGTTGAGTGTGACGCAACTTGACGTTTCAGTTATCTGGGGGCATCAGACAGAGTGTTGCGTGCAGTAACTTCATTGGTAAAAGTCCGTATGGTTGGAGGTTCCAGCTGCGTCCTCACTGCCGCCAGGAACATGGGTAGAAATCACATGAGGAAGAGGCTCACGACGCGGGAATGCACAAGACATGACATCTGGAATGTTTCACAAGGAGACGCACCATCAAAGCTGGCTGGGACGGACACGTTGGCGTGCCTGACCTGCTGAATGGTTTGCAGGACCACCCGAGGTATTCCCGGCATGAAGCACCAGCCACAGCAAAAGCAATCTCGATGAACGGAGTACGGAGTACGGGGTTGATTGACTGGTGTGGCGCAGATAAACGCGACTCCTCCGTCCCGTTGATGGGGCAAAATGGTGTCACGAGTACTCCGCAGTTACCGAGTACTGGATGCTGATTAAGAAGAACAAGGCCCTCTGTCATAATTTGGCATTCCCCGCGGTTGGTTCACGTTGGAGATACCGTTTCTACCAGGCGAGCCGCTAGACGGGACGCTTCTCGTCGGGCTGACCGAGGCGGCGCCAAAAGTCGAGCGTTAGAATCAGAAACAGAAGAGTGGCTGATGGCGGTGCCTGAGCGAGGGCGGAGTGGGCCGCAACGTCCAATGGGAAGACCCGACTGTTTCCGAACGAGCAACAATTTTTTTTCTCCCGTCCCTTGGCCAGTTGTCCGCTCCTCCGTGAGACAGCCGAAAAGACCTCGTAGCCGCGCAGGCTTTTTTTCTCTCTCTTCCTCTCCCTCTGCGATCCTTCTTATCCCAACCCACTCCACGTCGACACCTCGACTTTTGTTTTCTCTTGCACCCCAACTCCACTCTGTACCTGTCCTCTTCAGTCTCGTCTGAAGAAGCTCGTAACCGTCAGTCACAATGGCCACCGACGCGAAATCCACTGGCTCGGCCAAGGTCGATGCCATTGTCCAGAATGTCAAGGCCGCCGAGCCTGCCCAGCTCTCCGGCCTGGCCTTGTACTCCCGATTCGCCCTTGCTGGTGCCGTCTGCTGCTCCGTCACCCACGGTGGTCTTACTCCCGTCGATGTGTATGTTTTTTTTTTCTCTCGATCCCGACGCCTTCTGCTGCATATGGCGTCATCCGCAACCCCTTTTGTTTGAGAGGCCGAGCGCAATTGCGTCCCCCCTTGGCCCTTTTACACGCCGCATGTATACTGACGTTTCTCTGCAAAAAAACAGCGTCAAGACCCGTATCCAGCTCGACCCCAAGACCTACAACCGTGGCATGATTGGCGGTTTCCGCCAGGTCATCCAGAACGAGGGTGCTGGCGCTCTCCTGACTGGTATCGGCCCTACCTTCGCCGGGTACTTCCTCCAGGGAGCCTTCAAGTTCGGCGGTTACGAATTCTTCAAGCAGCAGTGGATCAACGGCCTCGGCTACGAGACCGCCTCGCAGAACCGCACTGCCGTCTACCTCGCCTCTTCCGCCGCCGCCGAGTTTTTCGCTGACATCGCCCTGTGCCCTCTCGAGGCCACCCGTATCCGTCTCGTCTCCGAGCCCACCTACGCCAACGGTCTGATTGGAGGTTTCTCCAAGATGCTCAAGAACGAGGGTATCGGCGCCTTCTACGCTGGTTTCGGTCCTATCCTCTTCAAGCAGTGAGTACCCTGCCACAACCGGCCCGATGCCTCGTGAACGCGACTAACCCAATTCGCTAGGATCCCCTACACCATGGCCAAGTTTGTGGTCTACGAGAAGGCTGCTGAGGCCATCTTCCGCCAGTACCCCAAGGAGACCCTCTCGGATGGTATGCAGACCGTTGCCAACCTGGCGGCCGGTTTGACCGCTGGTTTCGCTGCCGCCATTGTCTCTCAGCCCGCCGACACTATGCTCTCCAAGATCAACAAGACCAAGGGTCTTCCTGGTGAGGGCACCACTTCCCGTCTCATCAAGATTGCCAAGGAGCTTGGTTTCCGTGGCTCGTACACTGGTATTGGCGCTCGTCTCTTCATGGTTGGTACCTTGACTGCCGGTCAGTTTGCCATCTATGGTGATTTGAAGAAGGCCCTGGGAGCCACCGGTGGAGTTGAAATCGCCAAATAAATACCCTTTCCTTTTGTCACGATGCATAAAAGACGCATAGAAGAAGAAGGGGGCGTGCGAGATTAGAAGAAGAAGGAAGATATAGAAAAAGAAACTGGTTGGTCAGCAGTTACATGGTTGGGTGGGAACGCAGGCCCAAGCGCTGGGTCTGCCCCATACAACTCATCTTGTTGCCGTCTTGTTTTTTTATTAGAAACGGACTGTCGTTTCCTGGTTTTTGTTTGGACTCCTCTGGAATAGACGGATGGGAGGGGACCGAGAGGCCTTTGGGACAAATGTCGTCTCGCTTGTTTGTCTGCGTAGGTATTATACTAGATCGTGGGGTTGGCAGACTGGTAGCATTCCTACCAAGGGATGGTTGTATAATAGTCGGTACTTAAGTTAGTTTTAACCAACTTCCTCCAACAAAGGCCACAAAAGGCCGGGTAGCTCAATGGCAGAGCGTCTGACTACGCAGCGAACCAGTATCCTTATAGTATCATTAAACCCGTAGTCAGAAGGTTGTAGGTTCGAATCCTGCCCCGGCTAAATATTTTTTTTCGTTTCGCGTTTAATAGACTGGAGGTCCTGCCTCCTATGCACTTTTTTTTTTGACATATCTGCGTGCCTGTCTGCTCATCGTGGAACGCACTGAGATGTGCTGATGAGATATGGACTGCCGCGTTATATACCCCAACTGGGACATGTACTGCCGTGTTGGCTGGCAATAGAGGACAATGACTGAATTGCAAGTAGCATCTCGCATGAAAGGGAATCCTATGCCTGCGCAGGAGATGTATATGCATAGATCTGAGCAATAAATCTAGTACTCCGTCGACAGGCCTTGATATATTGGGTAGTCTGACCCTGGCTTGCAATATACCCCACATTCCCATACGAATTGCGGTACTTTGTCACAGAAGAAGCCGCCGCGTCATCTGTCATACACCACCACCCGAGAAATGTGATACAGCCAGAGGATAACTTGTCATAGGCGCATGAAAGTACGTAGGCAAACCATTCGACGGGATTTGCTACGGCCCGTGGCGAAAAAACGCAAAGCATACTTGCCTAATGCGGCAAGTGGGTGGAAATGGGACCATTGGGACATATTCTAGAACGCCACGTATAAGTCGTGGGACATAATGCATTTTTGGTAGCAAATAGAAGTATATTAATACAAAACCGAAGAATACTAAGTCAATCCAAAGATGATGTTAAGAATATGGTGCTGTAATTTGTACTGGGAACTGTATAACTCTGTCGTCAGCGAGATGCGAAAACAGCGTCCACACTGTCAATAGTCTGTCTCGCGCGCTCTTCTGCGTCCTGCACAGATAGAGGTGTGTACCCCATGGGGCCCCTTGGGCATCGATCTGGATGGTGGGGTGGCACGTATTGGGACGGCTCGATAAATCGATTGATGCTGTAAGAACGGTCTGCTGTCGTGGCAGGAAGTTGAGAAGTAGTGGTTTGTGAAGAAGCGGTAGGTCTGCTGACACCAGAGGTGATTAGCCTTCTCTAACCGGATGAAGGGGATATTTGCTTCCGTCAACAACATCAGATGGCCACATCTTCGTCGTAAATGGAGAGCTGGATTATGCCGCACTGTGTTGATGTGTAATGGCGCACTGCACCGGTCGAGGAAGGCTGGGACATGTCCACAACTCGGTCAGGCTGGCTGAGAGTTGGATATGTCGAGCAAGGGAATGCGGGGGTTTGTGACGAAGAAGATGTTTAACGATTGGTGGTGTTTGTACACGGCATCCCAAAGGATACAGTTGCGGCTGCGCAGGGTCAGACACCGACGACAGCAAGACGCGGAGACTTGAGGAACAACGTACTTGCAGTCCCCTGACTTGAATTTGAATCAAAACATATTTTCTTGTGGTATGAAGAGAAGAGGCAGTCCAATGGACTTGAGGCATTCCTAGCTGGGTTGAAACCTGAGCAGACAATTTATCGCCCGGGTGGCAAAGGGACGGGGTGAGGTGCCGAATTTATGGGCGGCACGGGGAGACAACCGGAGTAAGAGGAGACGGGTCGCAATTTGCCACAACTTCTGGCCTCAATGCATTTACTGTAAAGCAAGGCTGTATGTAGTATGGAAATGGAAATCCCACAGCCGCCACAGAAAGCGAAGACGGGGTGTGCGGCAGTTTTGGTACAATTTGGGCCCGGGTGACAAGCAGAAGGCTGGTTCGCCCAACTGCCCTTGGGAATATGTTAGCCGTTTTGCCCCTTTCTCTTTTCTTGCATCTGTCAGGGGAGTGAGTGAAGGGGTAAGAACAGCATGTGAGCCGATGGAATAATTCGCAGCGGAAGGAGAACCCAAACAGGCAGCCAAACGAAGTACATATGCCCAATGCGCTTATATGTCGGTGAGCATACATGTGTGCACAAAAGCTTCAGGTCGATCTCCGGGAGCTAGTGAGCTCTCGAAAATTGTACGACGCTGATGATGCCAGCGGCAGGGGTCTTCAGGATGTGATCCTACAGGCTGGATGTCATATTTCCAGTCATTTGATCAAAGAAATGACGGCATGGCATGGCTGAAAACGAGCCCTGGTGGCATGGCGAGGGGTTGCTCAGAGCGAGTTGCTGCCTTGTTCAGATCTTGTCGGGCGCCCCTTGATGACCCCTCTGTGGCATGGCGGGGAGCTACACCTATAATGTGCATCTCCTCGACCGAGGAGCCAGAGGAATGCAATTTGTCTTTCCGAATCAATCTCAAAAGATTGGTGACAAGGCTCGAGCTACAATCAAGAATGAACGTATTTGACGTGTTGTCGCCCAAAGCTAAAGGATCGGAGACGTAGAAACAGAACGCGCTCCGGTCATGATTTTCACGCGACAACTCTTTGGCCTGAAATTCCTGTCTTCTGCATTCCGCCATGCAGGTTGGACTGCCACGTCCCTAGCGTGTGGCTTCCCACTTCCGGAGGCGCAATCGCAAAGTGCATCGACTTTCGACAATGAGGTCATTGCCACTGACGTCGATGGTGGGGTTGGCTGGACCCTAGCTGCCGTTGCCATCGACAGCATTGTCCGTATCGAGCATCCTGGAATGCACAAATCGTTCAAGATTCCGCCCTGGTAGCCTTGCGAATGGCCTGTATGGTGCCGAAGAAGAGATGGGTAAATGCAAATCCGCACTTCAGCCATTTGCGTTATGGCGGCGAGTCGCATACTGTTGAGTCTTGACAACGACTGACGGAAGCGAGGGACGCAGTTGCGCAACAAGCCAGAGCCCAAGCTTACCTGCATATGATGTAACTAGGCGCCTAACAACCACCAAAATGGCGCCCGCAAAGAGAAAATGGCTTTTTTTTGCCTTGGGAGAAATGGAGAGGAGAAGGGGATTTTGGGCAAATTCGGTCACACGCGACTGTACCAGGGTAGTCGGCGCCCGTAGCCACTCTCGCAACTCCATGGCCAACGGAGCATCATTTCTGCTCTGTTCATGTTCTGCCATTGTCACCCCATCGCCTTGGTGGCAACTCGTTTTTTTTTTTCGTTTTCAAGAAGCCTGAAGCCTCGCTTCGCCTGGGTGAAACTGCCATGATGTGTTGGCACAAGATGCAGATGAATGTGGTGTGGTGAATAGGGGTGCGTTGGGAGCAAAACAAGTGGCCTGGACACCGTTGTACGAATGGGTTCATTGCCGGAAATGAACAATGAACCAGACACGAGCCATCAGAATGGCCGAGTTAAAACGTTTGAGAAATCGACCACCTCGCGATGGTGGGTTTTGGTGTAGCTGCCACTCGATGATGGCCTGGGGGTGTTATCCGCCTTGCATGGGTCAGTCCGCCAACAAGCACAGCAAACATTCTCGGTGTCGGGGTTTGGCTAACCAGCCATTGGCAAATGAGCTTCCTCAAAGACTGTTCAGTTTTCCCCTCCAGACAAGAATTTGCCACCGTGGTTCCTTGCCCAGTCGTTTCGTCAGCCTCATTTGTTTCGTCCAGCCGCATGCTGTCGTTGGAGGGAAATGAGCCGACTCGTCTTGCCGACGCAAGAATAATAGTTTGAGGAGCGTGGGGGAAAAACGTCTGGTCTTAGAATCTTGCGCTGTCGGTAAGCAGAAAGGGGCATGGTTTCTTAACTTTGGTAAGTTGTCTCGGAGCACCATACCTATAGGATGTGTATGAGTACTACCACCAGGGATAGAGCACTGGCTAACCTGTTAGATGATGCCCTCGGTTGGTAAAGGCACGGGGAATTCGTTCTTGATAACAGAATTTCTGTCCCTCAACGAACTCAAGGGTAGAAAGCATCAAAGTCGATTTTGGCTGGCGCCGGTTCACCTTGGCTTAAATCAGCTCTGGCGTCGGGCAGCGACAGCTAAATGACTCATGGACGATGTATTGACAGGTGCCTAACATGCACAGAAGAGAGCTAGCTGTGGCCTGGACTCATGTTGATGTACTAGTTGCAGCTTGTCTGCGCTGCGAGTCAATGTGCGTTCAGGTCGTGACGCGTTACGCAACTGCAGCAGGACGACTGCCTCAACATTGTCAGTGCCGGTCCGGGGAGCTGTAGAGCATAAGAGAAGCATCAACAGAAATGATCAATGATGCTTTTCTTGGACTTTTTTGATCAGCCAGGAGGCAATTGAATGTTCGAACGCGACTTGGCAACGACGGCAGAGTTCAGCCAACATGAGTGTCTGCGTGGTTTGCGTTGGGGTTGGGCCTAGTCGGGCCCAGTCAGGCCGGTCAGGCCAAGTCAGGCAGCCATCCCCTGCCGGGCCGTGGACCAGAGGGTGCCAGGGTTCAATGTTGAGCTCTTCAAGCGTACTTGAGCACTCGGGCCCCACTAAACGCCGCAACAGACCACTGACGGCGCAGACTGCGTGCTCCCAGGTGCCATCAATTGATGTCCGTAGCAGCTGTCAACACTTCAATGTTCACTGTCAATGAATTGCCAGGCTGGTGGGCAGCACGCAGCCACTGGGCGCTTCACCAAGCCCAGCCCCCGGCGCCGAGTTTGACCGCAAGCGAGTGTGGCCTGGCGGCTTGGGCGTGTTTGCTTCATGTTAAGTCCTCACCAGAAACGATGCAGGAGCGGTTCACTCGACTTGCTCAGGTCAAGTCAAGTCTGGTCTGGTTCATCTTATCGCGACGCTCCTCAGCAGTATCCTTCTTTCTACCCAACCTTTCCATTTGTTGCTTTTATCATTTCTTTTCTTTCTCCCCGTCTCGCGCCCTGATCTGTTTTGTCCAACTTGGTCGTACACAACTACCATCACACACACCGACCGCCCAGTCCACACCGACGCCGCCCCTTCACCCCGTGGCCGTATTCCCATGATTAATGAAAGCCGCCAACACGAGTGCAAGCAGCCGCATCAGATTGCGCAATCGTCAAAGACAAATGCATGATTACTAGGCCCATTTCAGCGACCAGCACCCGGCTACTTGGCACGGGGCAACAAACAACTTACTGTGCCCGCACGCCGAAATCCATTAACCGCCATGGTCTGTCCGACTCAGATCAAATTCTACGTTCCAGAAGAGTGTCGAATATTCACGGAATTCCCGCGTTTACCGCCCGAGGTGCGGGAAAGAATCTGGGAAACCTATTTGTCTACTCCGGGAGTCCATTTCCTCAAGCTGCAGACCAAAGATGGAGATTGGAGCTGGGCAGAGAGGCGAATGCAAGATGCCTTTACAATGCAAGAAACCGAAGGGGCTGAGGATGGAGAGGAAATGCTCACGGTTCTGGAGAATGACAGAGTGCCCAGGGAGTCACATCAAGCATGCTTGATACCAGTTGGCCCATGCCCCAGGGCAGATGTCTCGCAGTACCAAGCTTTGCGAAGGCAGCTTGCAATATTGTCACGGACATGTGTCGAATCTCGCAACGTCGCCAAGCGATTAGCAAATAGACCGGAAACCCTGAGATTGGCCAACGGGAGCATCGTCTCTCTGGGAAGATCACCCGACCTCATCTACTTGGACTACTTTCCGCCAAGCCTTTACCAAGGCAGCGGCAATTTGGAAACAATCCCGGATTGTCCCGACCTCGCTCACATAAAGCGAGTCGCAGTACGCTTCTCACACACATGGCGGCCTACAAAGAAGCTGTGCACGTGCGATTCGTGTCGGAAAACCAACGGTGCGGAACACAGAGGCGTCTATCCAGCCCACCTCTACCAGCTGCTGGCCAGGCATTTCCCCAACTTGGAAGAGTTCTTCTTTATAGACTACTTCATTGTGCACAAGGGCAGAGCCCAGAACAAATATGACGGGGGGACCTGGGCAAAGGGCCCAACCATGCAAGTGAACCTTTGCACCCGGCGTGCCACGCAACACTGCTGACAAAATGTAGACGCACAAGACGTTTTCAAGCAGGCAACAGGTCTTATCACGAAGCAAACGAAGAAGAGTGGATTATTAAGACTAACATATTGCAAATAACGGAATGGCTTCGCTCAACTTTTGTAAGCTATGCTATGAATAGCCCACTTTGCCAACACAAGAACCCAGACAAAGTTCGCTTCTCAGTTTTGGCATGCGAATGGAACATTACTTCTCCTGCAGAGAAATCAGCAACTTCAGCGGTATTGGAAACCAAGCCCAAGACTGCCGGCATGCTCCTCGGTAGGTCGACCAGGAGGAACCATTCTTTGTCCAAGAGACACCGACTGTGGCTGTCCGAGGCCGAGGCACTAAGCAATCAGCTGTCGACGGAATCTTTTGAGAGGATGATGGGCACGGAAGATGCTCGCGGCAGCTTTGTATTTCCTTCACTTTCTACCGCTCCTCCACCGAATCAATCCTCGCATCCGCATGTTCAGGCATCTCAAGCGTAGAACGCAGCCGACGTACTGAAACTGGCATTGCAGCAGCTCGAGCGAGGAACTGTGTATTTGGTTAGTCTTTTTGCCGGCAGCTAGAATCCCATACCCCCCTGTTTGTTTATTAGCCCCTAGAACAGAATGAAAAATAACAATATTTGCTACTGTTGCCGCGGACAAATGGAGCACACCGTGGTTTGATCTGGCGAGTCGAGGTCCGTCGTATTGAAGAACAGTGCGAGCAACTTGGCAAGATGTCGTCTTAATCCATCACCGCCGCGTGGGTATACCGGCTCAAATTGATCCAGTTCCGAATGGAACAGGCCGAGACTGCAATGGCACCGGTCACCTGCGTAGATGTAGACAAGCCACGCTGCGACGCTGGCTTGGTGTGGCATGGCTGGCAGGGAAATACTCGACTCATACATCAAAGCCGTGAACCCTCCTCTGAGCGACAGAACGAACTTGTTGCTTGAATGGATGTGCTAAGATGGACTCTGGGTAATTTGCAGTTGCGCGCAGCCACTGCATAGATTCCGGGCCGTCACTCAATCCTCCACCGTCGATATTCCAAGCTGAGTGAGGATTCGGCCGCTTAGGAGCCGTTCGACGTCGCCGGGTCAAATACCCATGTACAAAAAATGTATATCAGCATTATGTAATATTAGCTAAATAGGCTACGCAGTATATAAGGATCACTCCTAGTACTATTCTTGCCTTAAGGTGACTAGTAACTGTAATCTAGTATCTCTGTAACCTATTAGTTTGTGGATATAAAACATCTAGATGGCAAGTAAAATTTTTTTGAAAAAAATTAAATACTATGCGAGGGAGGAAGCAGTTTACTGCATGAACTCGTATTTCGCAAACAACATATATATTGCCACGATTAATTACTTAATAATTGCAAATCTTGCTATGTATATATTTGAGTAGATAGCATAGCCAAATCCAGTATGTTGGCAATAATATCATCTACCTAGAATATAGCATGGCCTTACTGCGTTGTCCGTTTCGACAAGGAACTTCAGAGTGGTTTAGGGATTGACAACTGAGCCTTTGACCAACAAGATCCAGCGATAGCGGCCCTTGGCCAAACACCACCGATATCTGGCTTACAAGGGTCAAGTACCCCGTCAGCTTTCCATCCGTCCGTGGTCTTTGACAGAGCGACCAGGAGGTAGGCTGCGGCGCCAAATGAAACCAACACGCGCAACTATTTGTCGAGTCGACAAGGTGATGGTGGTTGAGGATCAAAGGGTCGCGATGGTTGCTTTTTCCAGGGTTCAAAATGAGGGTTTGGATGAGGGTCGTCACAGGGGTCTTGAGGGGTTTTCAACAGGGTATAAAAGGGGTTGGTCAATTTCCCGGGTTTTCAGGGGTTTCAACCAAGGCCTTTAGTTATTATCACTATCATCGTTTTGCCCAATTCATGTGCCTCAATCCACATGCAACATGGTTCTAAATAATGTCTTGGTCGTTAAATGTTGGCAAATCGTCCAAATGGCACTCCACGAGGCGTCCTGTTGCTTGCTTGCAACTGCTGGAGCTACTGCAAATTATCTCTTGACAGTTCGCACGTCGTTACACATTGGACTGCGAGTCTTGGGTCTGACGGCGAATCCAATCAAGCAGAAACCGCGATGGTGGCCTCGCGGCATTATCTGCCTCATGGTTCAACTTGATGGATATGTCCCAAGAATCCAGCCCTTCCCAGTCGCGCAGCCACCAATGTTGCCGGCTTGTGGCGGGCAGTGCGGTATTCGCCCAGTGGCGGCCACCCGTGGCATCATATATGGCCCGTGATAACATGTTCAAAGTAGAGATTCTGCTCGGCTCAAGCTTGATGTCATGGTGACACCCAGCGTGACAGTTGGTCTCGGACCGGCGGCGCTCCAAGTCATCCGGTACGCATTTTACGTGGCGGCCTGTTTCTGATCGGAAGCCGCGGCTGACATGAACGAGCTTGCCGTCTTGGTACCAAGCGAACGAATCGTAAACGCAAGTATAGTCGCTCTCCAAGTACGGCCAGAGTTCCAGCTCCACGTTTCGCATCGCAATGTGTCCAAATGGCCGCCAAGACAGGGAGGCAAAGTAGCGGTCTTGGCTGTTGAAAACTAGCCTGCACCGAAGCAAGTCTTCTCTGGAGACCAAGTCGTTTAGTCCCTTGTATTGTTTCGTCTTGTCATAATCTAGGAATGATTGTTTCGATCCAGTCCAGGCAGATACGACTGGGTCAGGCGCAGATAATGTCGCGGACGCACGCTTCTCCATGAGAGTTTCTGCATAACGTCGAAACCAGTGGATAATCTCGAGGTCGCCAAGCAAGAACAGAGCTAGCCACCAAATGCCGACTCTTGGACGGCGCAAGGCTAAAACTTTGACTAAAATTTCTAGCTTCCTGTCGTTGATGATATGGTCTAGTACGTTGATAAACGAAGCCAGCCACGGACTCACCAGGTTACAATCAATATCAGGTTGCCAGAGAGCGCTCCATAGAATAGACCCGAGCGAAGGTGGATGTATGCTGAGCGACATAAAATACCGAATATCGCGCAAATAAAGCAAGACAGTTCGTCTGCCATGGGCTTTCCGGTTCTTGTTATTTTCTGCTGGGTGCATGTCGGGTTGCGGAAGCCGAGGCGTCATGGTACGAAATCGGTAGAAAGGAAACATGAGAGCGGCGAGGAAACCAGCCCTGCAAGGAGGCAGTGTCGTCAATTTTTCACCAGATGGGTCTGCATTCAGATCGAATAACTGACACAGCTCCAGTAGCAGGCGAGTTGCCTCTGAAGAGCTTGGGGCCGCAAGGTCTTTAGTCGGTGCTGGCGATGTTGTAACAAGGTCTGGATTTGTCGCCAAGCACGCAGCCCAGGGCGGGAAGAACCTGTCATCAGCCATCCAGCCCGTCTTGCAACACAAGACTGCGCAAAGCCATCTAATGAGTGCAGGCGATGCACCGTCGAGATATATGGCCGGCCCATGGCACCTCGACTTGGGGACTATACGGTGTTTCGAGTATCGAACCTGTCGACCTTGCATCTCAAAGAGCCGGACTGAGAGGATGTAGGACCAACATAATGTTAGGACGGCATGGCTCTGTGCTATCCCCGGGATGCTGCCCGATAGTATCGTGGACGCGTCTGGATAGATCTCGCACCGAATTGGGCTATCGAATCTCAGAAAAAAGGCAACTCGCGGTCCGTTTAGGACCGACGAGTCACAATCGCCGGGTTCAGTAGTCTCGACGCAGCCTGGCCGGGCCAAGTGCCAACGTGGCCTTCCGTGTAGCTGCATGCCATCGGGCATTTTGGCTGGCAGACATGGCACATCAAACAATGTGATGTAAGGATCCAGAATCTCGACCGGCCATAACCCTATGGGGATAGCTTCTGCTCGCGTTAAAAAAAGACTCCACGTCTTTATACCGTCGTGAAATATCTGGCCAATTTCTGCAGGGCTTGGTATGAAGGTATCATGCTCTTCTCCAACGATTTGAGATGGAAATGACCCAATGGAGTAAGTGCTGAGGAATGAGGGCTGTGAATCTTGTGATGCCTGTGATGCCGTCCAAACAGATGGGCAATTATTCGCTGCCATGACTCAAGAGAAGTGACGCAAGTCTCGCAGAGGAACTTTTTTGAAAAGCTGTGCGACGTGATAGTTAAGCGATTTAATTTATTTAGGGAAAGAAGGATGAAAAAGAGTGACCATAGCTTGTACAAACAACACCCGCGAGGAAAGATAAAACAAGACGTGCTCGGACCAAATTCGGCTAAAGCCCAGTGCTTCCTTCCTTCTGTTGGTTCCCACGAACCAGATATTGCATAATGTCATATCACGTGTGCGGTTATCGCGTTTTCTTCTTGGCGGATTTAATCTCCTTCGCAAAAAAGGTGCATTGCTCCCTGTTGCTTTCGAACCAAGCTACCTCGTCGGTTATCTCCCACCTTTCCATCGCTGCATACATCTTGTTGCCCTTGTTCCTCCCCTCTTTTGGAATGAACTCGACTAGTCCATCAGAGGTCATACGTGCAGATACCTTGATTGTACTTTTAGTCGCTCCAGCACTACTACTCGCGTGGCTAGAGCTTTCCTCGTTGACGGAGAGCTTCGAGATTCCTGAAAGTATCCCTTCCATTCCAAGTTTTGCTGGGGTCGATTGCAAAGGGTCAATTGTTGCTGCTGCCGTTTCTCTTCTATACTTGCCCGGAGAAAAGTGTATTGGGTCAGCCGATTCTTCTGATCCCCCCCGTCTGTGATATTCAGATGGCTTGCAGGTTCCCAGTTTGGTCTTGCCCTTGTGTCGTGGTTTGGATACATGAGGATCATGAGCCACTGTATCTGGTGCCGCTTCATACTGATTTTCATAAGCCTCTTCATAAGCCTCTTGATAACATTCAGATATCGGTGTCGGTGACCAGTTGCTCTTGGCTTTTGTTAGTCCCGCGGCTTTACGATTGAACCTTGGATCTGTGAGGCTACGATTGCAGGTGAAACTCACAATGGCAACATGACTAGCTTCCGCTGCGCCGCTTCCGCTTGAAGAAGCCACGCTTTGAACATTATTGTAGTCAGGATGTTCTGTGTAATATTCCGAAGGATGCAATGGGTTTGCCTCTCGAGCCCTGCTAGGATAAAACGCTGGACCACAATGACAAGGTATCATACAAATTTTCCAGCCGTCATATTTATGAGACTGCTGGCATATATAAAATCTTTTTTTGCAATTGCGGCATTTCGAATCCCGCTTGGAGGTGTGTTCATTCATGAAATGGCCACAGTATTGGCAATAGCCTTCTTCTCCGGTTGCTGTTGTCATTGTGAATGTCAGAGAATGAGTCGAATTTCGGCTTGGGTTCAATGTTACGAAATGCAGTTATGTATTTTGCTATCAAGATTCATATTCCCCTGATGCAAGAAAGGTCTTCTTTATATATCCAGAGCATTAGACGAGTTGGTCTCCCAAAGTGTAATTATGTGCTTGCCATTCAAACTTCCAGTCCTCATCCAACAGACGTGATAAACGGGTGCTGTCGTGAGTCACTCCAGTATCAAACCATGCTGTCAGTAACGGCACGACATGTAGGCTCTGTCGATGGTGATGGTTGCACTTGTTGGTAATGAGAGTGCATACTGAAATGTAAAAACCAAAAAATGTCCGTGTCAAGGCTTACACGCATTTTCCTACGTCTCACGAGTTGTCCTGCGGGACGACTGCGCTGATTTGACTATCGCTCAGCTCGCTCCCGTTGCTGCCTGGAATCCAACCACTCCTTGTTACATGTTCTGAACAAAGACCACACGGTGCCTGTTGGTTTTCGCAAAGTTCTCGACTTCAAGGCTGACACAACAGGCAACTGGGGCCAATACCTCGGGGGGTATCCAGCGAGGCACCTTCTGTAATATAAAGGCTAGATTGATATGACGACGGGGATTGTTACAGGTTTCTTTTATCAACCAACTCATGTTATATGGCTCCATCGAAATCATACTCGTTTGAGCTCAACGTCAGCTGGTGTCATACTTCTACATGGTGAATTGAGGTACTTGTAGAGTAGGTTGCCTGACTGGGATCGCACAGACAACAGACGGAATTATTCGTATCATGCAGTCTGCACTGGATACGTGGCGGACTTGGTTGCGTGCCATGCCAAAGACCATTCCTCGCCATCCTTTCTACATGTCCCTCAGGCTCGTCTTTTACTGCAACGGCAGGGCAGCCTCTTTGTCGGGCAAATAACAGTACATTTGACGCCTCGTACTTGCTTCAACGAGTCAGCGGCCACAGGCGCAGCCCAAGGGGGGGGTGGTCGAGGCGTGGCACTTGAACCAAGCATCCAATGGAATGCCATTACTTGGCGTTTTCTAGACCAGGGAAAGTATGCAAGGGTGGCATATCATGTTGGCACAATAGAAGTTTGTGTCTGTTGGCTCAAGAGGAGGCGCCTATGAGCGGGTTAATTGCAAGTTGGGATGGTTTTCGCAATCCGACCAGACTCTTCAAATGTCAGTTATCAAATGCCAAGAAGATGTATATCCACTTGCTATTGAGCAGCCAGTGATCAATGCTGAACGCTTTGATATACTCCATACTCGTTTAGCTGCGACTGCCTGAATTTGCCTCCCGGTTTCTCATGGAGCAAGCATGGTAATGGGCACATGATAAACACTGAGCTATGTGAAGACACCAATGGAATGAGTCCTCGAGAGGTATGGTTGTACCATTACATGCAAGCCAAAGGCAACTCCGTTGGTTGCCCAGGCCCAGTCGCTTTAGTGAGGCTCAGATTAGCCCACTGAGGCTCAAGGACTATTGAGGGCAAAGCAGCTGCCATCCAGCAACTCTTTCGGAGAAGCAAGCTGGGTCCGCTGCGATGAACCTTTTATTTCGTGTTGTATGAACTGTGTGCTGTTTATACAACAAAAATTCGTCCTTACTGCAACTTTAGCCCAAATTCATGTCCCTTCATTCATCCAGAGCGAAGTCCAATATCGGAACCATTGTCAATCAGCACTCAGTACGTCAGTTGTCTCCGGGTGATTAGTTTACCAGAGCCGCTGGTCCTTTGGAAAGATTTATAGTGCCAACACTTGGGGAAACTGAACCGTTTCAGATAGGTGTCAACTTCTAAAACTTGATATCTTAGCCACATGAATCTTGGTTAGCCAGTTTGAAGTCCTTCGGGAGCGAGAATTCTCATCTTTCTAGGCACTCTTTATTTATTTTCAACGAATGTGGCTGTTTTCCCTCCAAGCAGATTTTGACACACGCTGCCTTTATTGCGGCTTTTGTCGTGACGTCAAGGGTACAATATAATGGGAGATTTACTATATATACGACGGAATATGTACAGCAAACGATGGCGGCAAGGACGCCTTGCATCATGGTACCAGTGGGAAAACATCTCCTGGACGCGGTTTGGCCAAGTAATCAGCAGGAACGCGGAGGATGACATCTTCGTTTACAAACTCGTGCTCGCCTAGTTGCTTGTGATGGTCGTAATCGAAGTAGAGCGATTTTCGTACGAGGTTCTAAAGAGGAAATATTAGTCTTTGAGATTGTTGGAGCAGGAGAAGCGACCAACGAGACAATGCAAATGATGCATTCCTTCGACGTTGACGAGAAATCCCCCACCGTACTTGGCTGCTCTCTGAACAAAGGAAGGTTTTAACCCACTAGCCAAACCAACCTCGTACGAGATAATCTCGGCTCGATCTGTGAAGCTTAGAAGGGGAGGGATTTCATGTTTCAAGATATTGTTTCTCATAGTCCACTCCTAGATCCCCCCAGACTTCATCAACCTCTGGGGATCCTTGCTGCCTGTAAATGTCTTCTCTCGTAAATGACCCATTGAATACTTGGGTCTCATATGTCACAGATACATCTCTCAAGATGGAAGCCGAGTTCTATCAGCTTCACCGCAGAGCTCACTGGCTGACTTTGGGACCGCTTACACCATTGCGTAGTATATGCTGCGCATTCTGCATCTACCGATGCCTTTCGCATGGATAGCCAGCGCTGCTTGACAATAACTGGTCCTGATCCGGCTCTTTGGACATTGAGTTTAATCGTCGTTCACAGTCGTGCGGAGAGGCGATAAAATGCATCGTTCGATTGAGAACCGGAGTGTTTGTCTCAGCTCTACATGTAGCACACCACTTTATTGACAATCCGCCAGAGTCAAGTAAGCTAATCCTTATTTGCACCAATGAAAGCCAGTATTTTCCTGCACAGTGCTCAGAGCTATAAGAAACAACATTCCCCATTCCTTAGCTACAGCCAGGTTGGGCCGGGATGCCTTTGCTGAGACAAATGCGGCACCTCGTCATTTCTAGCCTCTGACTTGGCATCGATCGCGACGCTAGATGGCTAATACGAGGGCCTCGATGTGTCTATTACGGTCTGGCGCTGCATAGGCAGAGCTCTCATTTGTCCTTTAGCCATATGGAGTTTTCGGACAGGTAGCTCGGGAATTATAGAGCTGCGGCTGATTCATAGCTCTGCCTGCAATTGAAGCCTGTCCGACGACGTGTTGCGGATGGTAGGGCTGGCGGAAGGGAAAAAGGAACATTGAATCCTAATGCCGGTTTTGAACCTGATCAAATGCCTGTTTTGGAGATGGCTGACAGCCGCTGCCTGCATAATTACTAGCCACTGTGCTTATTGCATGACGAATATCAAATTCCCTCTAGAGGAGGAGCTGCTTGATTTTCAAAACTGGGCGGATTTGCACGTTAGGGCTCGCATGATGGTCAATTATGTTTACGTCTGTTGCTTAACCAAGACAACTACATATCTAATTGGTGATCGTGGCATCGCCGGGTTGAGCAATACTGGCTCTTTGTAGAAGCCTACTGCTGTCCTGCAATGGGACGTGAGTACAAGAGTCTCGAGCCTCGCTGATAGTAGTAGCGTCATGGTTGTTTTTACTTCGTCACTGCTGCCATAAGTAGCTAAACGTCGGAGATCAAGAGTTCGCGCAAGGCTTGAATAGTCTGATATCGGACCAACCTCAAATGCAAATGCCACATCTATCATGTCAGACTTGAACATCGTGGGTCCCTCCTCTGGGAGTAATAGTGCTTCACCTGTCAAGAATAATCCATCTGGATAAACTGCATTTATCAATTCCGTCACTTGAACTCATACTAGACCATTATACGCGAGGTCAACAAGCCTACTTACTCTAGTCATGAAGACTACACTAGTCGCTCTCCTCGCCGCGGCCGTTGCTTCTGTCTTCGGTTCTCCGGTCCCCGAGCCGGACCCGGAGGCCAACCCCGTCGACTACGGCGGTTATCTACCCCAGAGGGCGGATACAAGGTATAAGGGATCAAGGAAAGATTATCAAGCCGATGGTGAACAAGTGAATAGGGGATGTAGGCAAGGCATAAAGGGGGCCAGGACGGGTTACTTACACGGGTCATAATTCTCTCCTTGTGTTAGCTACTCCAACGTCGACTTGGAGCATGCCAATGGCAATAATAACAACACAAACAAAGAATCATAAACCACCTGTTTCAAAATGCCCAGTGGAAGATGATTGACGTGGTTTCTCTGATATTGTTCGTATAATGCAGATAGGTCTTGATAACACATTACCCCTGGGGAGTTTGCTTATAGTCCGACAGGAAAACATCGACTCACTTGCTGTCGCTCACTAACATGCGGAATTCGTAGCTTCTCGTCGCGGGGGGAAACTATTTTCTTATGAATTGTGCCAGTTTCAAGATTGGCTCTACTGTTGCCATCATGCTCCACTGCTTCACCCAATATTTCAAACCCGGCCAACGAAACTGTGCCAACCATCTTGCCAAAATCTTATGACAGCACGCAGAGTAGTATTCTGGACATGATATTGAGCAGCAACAGCCAGGGACCAGAGCGCATTAATTAGATTTATATACCAGACATGACGGTGTGGCGTCGGTATCGGCCAGCGAGTGACATGTCTCAATAGTATAAACTCAATGGTAGATATTGGCAATGGGATGTAATAACGCTAGTACCATGGTAGTTTATCAGATCAGTTTGTCATGAGACCTCGAACCATTGGAAATGTATTATGCACCTTTTGTCTACCTAGGAACATGAGAATAATGTAAAGAAATAGCTGCACTGTATAAATATGGGCAACTGCAAACTCTCACCCTTTTTTTAAACATCATGAACCTTCCTGGCGGTAAACAGCATTTTATACCCACCGAGGAACAAATGAGAATCAATGAAATCATCGTACTTTTGAAGAAAAAGCCCAGTAAAAAACACAAATGCCCACACTTTGGAGATCACTCTACAATCAGGAAATGTTCCAGACATTCACCTTTTCTTGAACCAGTATCACCACCCTGGCCCATATCAAACGGGAGACAGTGAGTCATTGTCCGAACTAGAACTAGGGCTTGGGCCTTCGTCTTTTTCCATACTCCACGGCCGAACAGGGTTTCCATGCCACCGTGTACCAGCCGGGATGTGCTCCCCACGCATGACGAGCGAAGTAGGCGCAATAGTCGTGCCCGCACCAATAGTTGTACCAGGAAGTGAAATGGCATATGGGCCGAGCGTTGCCCCTGCCTCGAGGTGCACCTTGTCGAGGCGCATAAGCCGGTCATGAAAGAGGTGAGTCTGGAGGACGGATCCCCGGTTCACTGTAGCACCGTCTTCAAGCGTAATCAGATCGGCTTCCGGCAGCAGATGGCTGTCCAGCCAGACGCCGCGTCCAATTTTGGCACCCAGAGAGCGCATCCACATATTGAGGAACGGCGTGCCATAGCACATGGAGACAAACCAGGGCACGGCCAAGGACTGCACAAATGTATCGGCAAGCTCGTTACGCCAGACAAAGGAGCTCCATAGCGGATGCTGATGGCCAGCGCGAATGTTCGGCGTCAGCAGCCACTTGGCCAGAGTGGCCAGAGTGCAGGCAACGAGTCCGGACCCCAGGAGAAGCCCGCCGCTGGCCAGGACGGCCCAGCCGATGCCAAAGGTGATGAGGAGGTACAGCATGGCTATTCCGGCCAAGGTGGCAATCATGCCGGAGAGTAATAGTGGAAACAGCCGGCATGATTCAACCAGCGCCCTGGCCAAGACTAGCCTGGCCGGAGGGTTGAAGGTGCGGCTTTGGTCGACGATGGTCGTGATGCGGCGCGGTATGGCCATGGGTGGTCGGCCGAGCCACGACGAGCCGGACGAGAACTCGGGCCCCATCTGCTTTGAATCCAGAGCCGAGCTCAAGACGCCAATCAAGACGCCGTCCGGGACTTCGACGTCGGGGTCGATAATGGCTGAGTTGCCGATGAATGACTTGACGCCGACCGTTGCAGTGCCGATTCGCACCTGGCCGGCGCCGAGCTCAAACGGCGACAGCAAGACGTCGTCGGCGAGGAAGCTGCCGTCTTGAACGCGGAGAAGCGATGGGATGGGGACAACGGTCGACGCTTCAACATGGCGACCTACTCGGGCACCGAGGAGTTTCAGCCACGTAGGGGTAAATAGGCTGGCAAAGACGGGGAAAAGGACGGTTCTGGTATTCATCATCAGATAATGTGTTAGCCAAGCCGCCCACGCCGTGGTCCCATGCCATGAGTAGAGGCCGGGGCGGAGTGCGAGACTAGCCGTTCGTGTGAGCAGGATGATGGAGGTCGAGTACAGCAACAGCCCGAGGATGGAACCTGGCGCTGCCATTGTGATGAGGCCTAGACACAGCTCGCGAAAGTTGCTGTAGTCACCAACGATGGTCGGAACGAGCCAAATGATAGGCGCAACCAAGAGAACAGGGAGGAAATCCAGCATCAATAGAGTGCTCGTGTACAAGAGCCATATCCCGACGCCCTCTCTAGTCCTGGCCCCAACGGAACCATCCTCGTTGCCTTTGGGGGCGAGAGAGGCGTCCGACGCCCGGACGATGCCCCGGACGCTGACCCCGGGCTGAACACTGGCAAAGGGGTCCAGAATCGTGTCTGGCATGAGAGTGCTGCGGGCGCCAACCCTGGCCCCCTCACCAATCGTGATGGCCCCGATGTGCAGCTTGTCGCCATCGAGCCACCACCCGGCAACATCGGCCTCGGGCTCCACGGCACAGCCTGCGCCAAAGCTAGCAAGCCCGGTTGCAGGTGGAAGTGCGTGAAGCTGTACATTCGAAGCCACTCGGCACCCCAGCAGCCGCGCGTAGTACCTGCACCACGGCGTGCCCGCGACGGACGCGATGCCGCCGAGTCCCACGAAGCGCTCCGCGGCCCAGAGCCTGATGTGACGCAGTCCGCCCCGGCGGTAGGTGCCCGGCGTGATCCCAAAACAGAGCGTCCTCACGACTCCGGCCGTCGTGAGTAGTCTCCCGGGCGCCGTGAGGAAAACCGCCCAGATGACGGCGAGCACCCACCACGGCAGCGCGTACCTACCGGCCCAGGTGCCCGGCCCGAGAACGACGACAAAGATCTTTTTGACAAATGCCAGCCCCGTCAGCCACCGGACGCCCTGAAAGGTCATCTCGAGGAGGAGAATCGCCGCCTGGATGACCATCAGCCACCGCGGGGTCGGCACCACCTCGCGATCAACGTGTCCGGTGCCCATGAGGTCGTCTACGCGAGCGGCCATGGCGGCCAGGCCCGGGTTCTCGTAGACGTCGGCGACGGAGAGAGTTGGGCATCGCTGGCGGAGCTGGGAGACGAGCTGCGCAGCGCCCAAGCTGGTTCCGCCGAGGTCGAAAAAGTTGGCGTCGCACGAGGGCGGCATGCCGAGAACGCGACGCCACTGCTCGGCGACCCATGCCGTGGTGCCGTCGGCCTCTTCCTTATCCACATTCCCGGATGGGAAATCGCCGGCCGACGATTGTGGAGCCGGGGCCGGGGCCGGGGCCGGCGACGGCGGCGGCCAGGGCAGCGCCTTGCGATCCACCTTGCCGGACGTGCGGACCGGGAGGTCGTCGACGGCGACGAGCATGGGCACCAGCGTCGCGGGGAGCACCCGCCGGAGAATCTCCCGGTCCGTGGCATCGGGCGCCCGCCCGTTGGCGCAGACAACATAGCCCACGAGCACCTGGGCGCCGACCTCGCTGCGGCGGATGGCGCACGCCGCGGCGCACACGTCAGGCAGCGTCAGCAGCGCGGCGTCGACCTCGCCCAGCTCGACGCGC
>AZNH01000032.1:17934-194952 GCA_000814955.1 Metarhizium guizhouense ARSEF 977 | reverse complement strand
AGGGTCGGCACCGTGGACACGACGGACACGCGGTGCGACGAGAGGAACCGGCCCAGGTCGGCGCCGGCCCGGACCAGGGCCCGCGGCGCGGGGACCAGGCACGCGCCGTGCCGCCACGCGAGCCACATCTCCTCGCACGAGGCGTCGAATGCCACCGACAGGCCGGCGAGCACGCGGTCCCCCGGGCCCAGCGGCCGCTCTGGCACGAACAGCTGCGCCTCGGCGTCGACAAAGGCCGCCGCGCTGCGGTGGCTGACGGCCACGCCCTTGGGCTTGCCTGTCGATCCAGAGGTGAAGATGACCCAGGCGTCGTCCTCGGGCTGGGGACGCTGTGGTCGTGCGCTGCCGACGGGGGTGTCGTGCGGCGTGAGCGTGGCGTTGTCCGTCAGCACGGCGCTCACGCGGGCTTCGGCCCAGACGAGCCGGGCTCGCTCGTCGGGGTCGTCCACGTCGACTGGGACGTAGGCGGCTCCGGCGGCGAGGACGGCCAGGATACCGACATACAGCTCTATCGATCCAGAGGTGACCCGGACGCCGACCCTGTCGCCGACGCCGATGCCGGCACTTCGCAGTTGCTTCGCCTGCGCGGCAACTTGCTCCGACAGCTCTTTGTAGCTCAGCTGCGAGGTGCCGTTGTCGATGGCGGCCGCGGCAGGGTGTGCCGAGACGGAGGCGTCGAATATGTCCACCAGAGTGCGAGGCTGGGCGGGTTCTTGGTACGGGTATATGGCGGCGTTGTCAGCGAGGACGGTGGAATGTGGCCGTTGTGTTTGGTGAGCCATGTCTGCGTGTCCGAGGTCGCCGTGGACCTGGGTGCCTTGGTTATCCATTTCACAAGTAACTAAACGACGAGGTGAAGAGTTGAGCGGCTTGCAAGGGAAGACTTTTCAAGAGCAGGGGTTTAGAAGATGTTTATAATGCAATATAGCAGTGCAAAACAGAACAAGAGAGGGTTGAAATTCTGCATCAAGTACAGGACAAGACGTCCCTATCCTGCCAATAGGGCCGTTGACACGGTATTCACAAGTCGGATACGCCCAGACAACTTGTCTCAAGCCACTATATATACTGCCCGGCCTGGCGTCGCGGTCCTCGTGCGTCTCGTGTTGCGCCTGCCAACAAATCAGAATAAATGGCTTCCTCGGGCATCTCTCAGCTCTGGGCCCAGTCACCGGTGCGGATTCTCGATGAGCACGGCTGCATACTCAGCTGTATAAGCTGACGGAGCGGATTTTGCAAGAGCAAATATTGCATCAATGAAATTCAAACCAAGGTCCGGCTGCTGTGCTTTCGGAGGGAAGGGGGAACCTTGCTCAATATTCAGAATCCAAGTTACATCGCCAGCCGCCCTGCACACCAACTCTGCTGCTTGCGAAAACTACATTTCTAATAGCACGACGAGAGGCAGTCACCGTCCTTTCTGCTCCCGAGGCGAGTTTACACGCACCAGCACGTCACGCCTGCGGGCTCAAGAATGGGGGGACCCGTTGCGCCGTTGGGGCTATTTTGTCTCACATGAACCCTTGGAAACAGGGATTGAGGAATCTAGGCGAGTAGCGATGTGCGGTGTGAATACTTGACCAGGCCAATGGTTATTATTTTCTTCACGGCGTGAGACATGTCGCGGGAATCCGGCATCTCGAAGCCAGCAGTGCTGATTGGCCGAGTCGTCGTGTCGCCGACAACTGTGGGAATCATATGTGGAAAAATTACCGCGAGAAAAAAAAAAAAAAGGTCAAACGCACATGCTGCTGACAGGTCCGCCGCTTGGTGCAAGAAATGGCGGATTTGACTGGGCGAGCAGCAAAGCTGAGAAATCCAGGTGCTTGGAGAGCCATGCAGCTCGCCACCCGTCTAAGCCGACGATGGATGGCGTGCAACAATGAGGCACGGCGCCATGTGTTTTGATTTCCTTTTATTTCTTATTTATTTATTTATTTATTTATTTTGGCGCAAGGGGGCGTTGGAGCTATGCGCCAAGTCCACGGCCAAATCGAGAAGGTGGAATGGCAGCGACAGACGGGGGGGAAGCAAAAAGGCCCCTATTCATGTGCGGCTGTTTTGGACGGCTTTTGGGCAACGGCATGCCAAGGACAAGGATCGACCCCATCTCAGGCACCAGGCACCGTCTAAAACAGCCACAAACGCTCTCAGCTCCGACGTGGAATTCCAGACGCCGTGGGGAGGGAACGGGGTTGCATGTGGCTGACGACGGCGCCAGGCCCAGGCCCGAATCGGCTGAGAAGTGAAAAAGACGAGCAGGCCGAATGCCGAGACTGGGCGACGGTGAGAATGGCAGTTGGCATCGTTGGCATCGTTGGCATCGTTGGCATCGTTGGCATCTTTGGCATCTTCGGCATCGACGGCTAAGAAGACGTCGGGAAACAAAGTCGATGTTTGTCAGGCCAGCCACCGCGTTGGGGAGTAGGACAACGGGCGCTGGGGGCGGAAAGCCAAGATGACGGGCGGCAGAGCTTAAATCAAGGCCCCGACCTTGTTGACCGAGTATGGGACGTTGAATGCGCTTCTCCTCGCCTACGGGATGCAGGCTCATGTCAGCTTTTGCCGCCTCGGGCCCGGCCCTGCAGCCACGCCATCGAATTGCCATCGTTGGCCCCCAAAGGGACATTCTGGAACTTGAGCGTGCTCTCTATGCCGTCTGGTCTATTTTAAACCCCAGGCGAGAAGCGGGCGCCCGACTCGGAAGGTCAAATAGCACACGGTGCGTTGTCCATGCTGCCGTGTCCTGAAGTCGTTGGACTGCTTCACGCACGCCTTTTCTCTCTCTCTGTCTCTCCCGGGCCGACCGAAGAACCAAACCAGAGCACCCGTCACGCCGGTGAGCAGCGCCCCTCGTGCCGCTCGGCGCTGCTAATCGTAACCCACAGGTTTATGACTCTATCGTGAGCCGTGAGCACCATCGTCCACCATGCCCCGGCCACGGGCTCTCGTGTATCGTGGGCCCGCGAGCAGCCACGGCCTGCCTGAAGCCGTCGCCAGGCTACTAGAGTCTTGCCCGCGGCGGTTCGAGGTCCAGTACGCCGGCCCAAGCGAGGCCGTCCAAGTGTCGCACGAAACCTTGAGCGAGGTGGACTTGTATGCGCAGCCGGGGGGCCCGGGTACGTCCAGCCTCATTCATTCTCATGCACGTGTGGATTCGCCATGAGCTTCCCACGGCACCTGTCGGAGTTTATCTCAACCTTTCAGCTCGTTACACCACCTCGTGGCGCAAAGTCACCCCATGCGCCAACATCACCTGCTTGCTGCTGCCGCATCATGCCGACAGCAGCCGCATTGACACCACACACGCAAAAAAAACAAAACCCCAGACTCTTGTCCAACGCCGGGGACTAATTTTTCCACCACAGACCTCGACGACGCCTGGGCCGAGACCAGGGCCTTTGCGCCCGCCATCCGCAGGTTCGTCTCCCGCGGCGGCCGCTACGTGGGCTTCTGCCTGGGGGCCTATCTCGCCGGGCACACGCCTGGTTTCGGGCTGCTGCCTCGCGGCGCCGACACGGACGCCGAGAACGAGCAGGAGGGCGCGCAGGTGACGACCGACGCCGACGCCATCGTCCAGGTCGACTGGCGCTTCGCGACGGGGCCCCAGGCCGGCCGGACCGCCGCGGGCCGCTGGCTGTATTTCCAGGAGGGCGCCGTGATTCGGGGCCTGCGCGAGAGCGAGACGGCCATTGTGCTGGGCCGCTACTCCCAGGGCGGCCGGGTGGCTGCTTCGCTGACCAAGTATGGCGAGGGCTGGGTTGGGCTCGTTGGGCCGCATCCAGAAGCGACCTTGGAGTGGTGTAAGTTGATTCTTCTGTCCTCTGGTATACGACTGTCTAACGTGACGGCGCGCAGTCGCCATTGAAAATCTCGACTGTCCGCACGGCGAGCAGTTTGACATTGGGCACGATTTGATCGAGGCCACTATGGCGGGCGGCCGAGTGCGCTGATGAGTCCGACATGGCCCTTTATGACTTGACGCTGTGTGATTTCATTTTGCGCCGCGGTCAAAACAGGTGGGAGCTGGGCCAGCGGCTGGTTTCTTTGCTGTCTTATTCTTTGCTGTTTTGCTCGTAAAAAAATGTATTTGTTTTTCCGTGGCCCCTCTACGTCGGCTTCATCTTGAGAGGAGAAGTGTCTGGTCCAAAATGGCTTCCGAAGCCAGCCTCATCTGTTGCACGTACTTGACATGTCAAGCTGGTACCAAATAATCGCCCTCAATAGTGAAGCTTCCCTTTAACCCAACGGCGTGATTTTTGCAAGCCAAAGTTGACCGCATCTCATCCCACGACTACTCAACCACACCACACAACAGTGACAATTGTTTGTTTGACGTCGCCCTGCTATGCAAGCATGATGCCGAGCGCCGAGGACCCCAGCCAGCCAAGCCTTTAGTGCGGCCTCGGCTTCGATGCCGGATCCACGCCGCCCAGATGGAAATTGACATGAGTCGTGCTGGTTTCTGACAAATCCAGCAACCCCGCAAGTTCGCAACCACTTGCTCCAGTCATGTTGACGACATGTAGCGTCAAGCAACATGACAGCTGGACTTGACTACTTATAACAAAGAGAGGGCCACGCCGTATATCAGGGAATCTCGGTGTCCGCTCAGCAATGTCATTGTTCCCTCCTATCCCAATTGGCCAAAACACACACGACGACAGATACATGTAACATCACCCCCCAAGAAACCCAAATGGCCCAAGTCACCTCGCGCCGCGCCTTTCGCCGAACCGACAACCACGCCCCCGGCGCGCCCAAGGTGAAGCTCGTCACCGAGGCCCTGCCGCCCCTCGGCCCAACCGCCCTCCTGATCAAGGTCCACGCCGTCTCCCTCAACTACCGCGACGCCAACACCGCCCGCGGCAACAACCCGCGGCCCGTCCTCCCGCACGGCGTGCCGGGCAACGACGCCGCCGCCGAGGTCCTTGCCGCCGGCGGCTCCGCATCCCTCGTCGCCGTCGGAGACGCCGTCGCCCCCATCACCGACTCGGCCTTTGTCACCGCCCGCTCCACCGCCCGCTCGTGGCTGGCCGCCGACGAGGACGGCACCCTAGCCACGCACCTCGTCCTCGACGAGACCCTCGTCACCCGCCTGCCGCCGCACCTCGACTGGGTCCAGGCGAGCACCATCCCCTGCGCGGGCACCACGGCCTGGTCTGCGCTCAAAGGCGCCGCCATGGGGCAAACCGTCTTGATACAGGGTTCGTAGCCGTGTGTGTGTGTTTCTTCCGCGATCCCGCTCACAATGCCCCTTAGGAACCGGCGGCGTGGCCATGTTTGCGCTCAAGCTCGCGCGCGCGTCCGGGCTCAGGGTCATACTGACGTCCTCGAGCGACGACAAGCTGCGCAGACTCAAGCAGCGGCTGGGAAGGCCCGACATCGACACTGTCAACTACAAGACGCGGCCGGACTGGCATGAGGCGGTGCTCGGGCTGACGGGCGGCGTGGGCGTCGATCTCGTCGTCGAGAACGGCGGCAACTCCCTCGTCCAGAGCATCTTGTGCACGCGGCGCGGCGGCACCGTCAGCCAGGTCGGCTACCTGGGCGGGAGGGAGGCGGCGCACCTTGAGGATTTGATTCCCGCCCTGATTGACCGGAGGGTGAGCGTCCGGTAAGTGGGAGAATTCCCGGCGTGAATGGCAGAGACATCTAACGTGCACAGCGGGATCAATGCCGGCTCCAGAGACGATCAGGAGGATCTCGTGGCGGCGATTTCGGCTACAAAAATGACCTTTGACGACATCATCGACTCGGTCTGGCCGTTTGAAAAGGCAGACGAGGCGATGGAGTACGTGTGGCAGGGTAGGCAGGTGGGCAAGGTTGTCGTCGAGCTTGCGCCGACGTGACGCAAAGGATTGACATTAAAGGCTTCGTGTATTATATAATTCTTGCTATTGACTTTTCTACAGGCGGCACCAGGCTCTGCCCTTTCCGGGAAACCGCACCCTCACGCGGCTCACGTCCAGTAGCCCCCTCTTCTTCTCCGCGCCATTCTCCTCCTCGACATTGTTCTCCCTGACCACGCTCAGGAACACGTCCTCGAGCGTCGGCCCGCTGACAGAGTAGTGCTCTATCCCCAGGGCCCGCTTGCTCTGCTCCAGCGCCTCCATGAGACGCGCGATGGGCAGCCCGCCCGTGCCCCCCCGGTTGTTCACGGCCGTCGGCAGCGTGAAGCGGACCTGGCCGCCGAGCACCTCGCGCTCGAAGCGGGCGTCTGGCGCCGTGCGCCTCACCCACTCCGTCACCTGCCTCATCTCGGCTGCCGTTGATTTCGGCGCGGACCCGAGAACAAGATTGACAAAGTACTCGTTGTTGTACCGCTGACGCAGCGCCTGCGTGGTTCCGATGGCCAGGATTCGGCGGGCCATGATGACGGTGCGTGTGCAGAGGGCGTCGGCTTCCTCCATGCTATGTGTCTGGGGGTTTGGTTAGATTAGACGCCTCGGACATGTTGGGCAAGGGAAATGGCATCACGTACCGTGAGGAGGACAGAGCGATCTTTGGCAATCTCCTGGATCACTTTCCAGAACTGGCGCTTTGCCACCGCGTCCATGGCCGATGTTGGCTCGTCTAGCACGAGGATGGACGGGGTGCCCATCAGCGCCAGAGCCAGCATGAGCTTTCTTTTATTTCCCCCCGAGAGCTTGGAGGCTTGGGTTCGCGCGTGGCGCGTGAGGTCGAGCTTGGCCATGAGGTACTCGACATTCTCCTTGACCTTTTGTATCCCCTTGATACGGCCGTAAAAGTACAAATGGTCGCGCGTGTTCATCAGGTCGGGCGCGTCATATTGAGGGCAGACTGGCAAGAAAAAAAAAAGTTAGCAAACAATGCCCCAAGGACTGATTGGTTTCATGCAACAAACACACCTCCCAAATGTTTCTTGGACGAGGGGGAACGGCTGTCTTCCTGGCAAAGCAGCATCTTGCCCTGGCTTGGTGAGAATTCGCCCTGTATCATGTTGACCAGCGTGGATTTGCCGGCACCGTTGGGACCCAACAGGGCCATGACGTCGCTTCGAGGCAGGCCGAAAGTAACATCATCCACGGCCTTGTTCGAGCCAAAGTGTTTGCTGGCGTGCAGCACCCGTAGGAGGTCCGTCTCTGTCCTCTCCGCGCGCGACGCCTCCTCCGATACCGGGTCGCTCCCAAGCTGCGCTTCATATGCGGAAATATTGGCCAGTTCCACGTCCGAGAACCTATGCGGATTCGAGACGCGGCTGTACCGCCAGGAGCCGAGGGACGGAAAACCGCCTTCCAACCACGTAATGATGATGAGAAGCGCAAAGATCTGCAAGAAGAGGTACAGCAGCGGGCCGCCGAAGCTGTAGATGGTCCCTACCTCTACGGGCCTTCCGTCTTTGCACCCCGCCTCCTTCAAGTTCAGCCCGACCAGAAGCGTCCTGAAGATGTTCCCAATGGGTAAGAAGAGGTCGGCCCCAAATGCGATGGCGGTCAGGCTCGACGGGCTGTCATTAACCTATTGCATATGGTGTTAGTGGCCCCGGTGCACCATGCGACCTCGGAATAGGAGGGCATCTCTTACCAGCGTCGCAATCGCTACTACAATCCACGAAAGGAAGCCGATCCCCAGAGTCGCCAAGTATGACTTGAGGGGCCCGTCTGTAAAGTGCGCAACAACATATCCCATCAGCGTGGCGGCAACCCCGTACAGCGCCAGAATCGGCAACAGGATGAGCATGGGACCATTGAAGTTGAGCTTCAAGGCGCTCAGGCCCATGACGCCCACCGAGACGATGAGAACCCAGAGGAAGTCAAAGGCAGCATAGGCGGCCCAAAGGGGCGCTCGCCGAACCCCGTTTGCGTACTGCACTGCCCTGACCTTGCGCGATTTCTCAATGGCCGGGTACAGAACAAAGCTTGCAGGGTAGAATATTTGCACAAAGGTAAAGAAGAGGAGGTACGCAACGCCCCCGACGTCCGCGGCCTGGTAAGTTCGCCCTGGTTAGCCTGTAGATTGAATACACGAGAAATCACATTACACAACGTACCCTGCGCGTCTTGGGCATGGACTCTTGAGACGAGTTGATTTCCAACCCTCCCTGCATCTGGCTCCAGATATCCAGCAGTTGCGAGCCGGACTGGTCGCCAAACGTCAAGATCCTGTACGCAATCATGGGCGCTTCCGTAGACGTTCCGGCAAAGATGCCGCCGTACCCGGCGGCCGTCTTATTCTGCTCAATGTGCTTGAGCACATCGTCTCGCGACGTCTGCACGTCGACAAACCCGCCGTATGCCTTGGCGCTTACATTAGACAGCTCCCGGTAGCCGTTCCTCACCAGCGCAAAGAGCGTCGCGTTGGCCTGGCTCGGCGAAATAGAAAGCCGGTCGCACGTCCCCGACTGCGGACAGGATTCGTTCCACTTCAACCCGGCGTAGTCCATGCGGAAAGTATCCTGCAGCGCGTCACAGCCGGGGGGGCTGTAGTCTTTGATGATGCCCCCGGCCAGAAACGTAACCGCGAGCGGCACAATGACGGCGAACAAGTACGGACTCCAGAACCTAGTCAGCACGTTCCAGCGCTTCCCGTAGAGAACGCGAAACTGGGTCCATGAAGACGTCGTCGTCCCTGGACTCATGCTAAAGTACGGGTCGACGTTTGCCAAGCTCTTGGACGGGTCGAGGGCGACGTCGTCTTGGAGGAGGTTTAGGAACACGTCCTCAAACTGCGGCCCCGAAATCGCAACGTCGCGCACCCCCGCGCCCAGATACGTGGATATCAGGCGCGAGGCCGCGGTCGAGTCGGGAACCGCGTACATGGTCCTGTCTTGGTGCGTCATAGGGGGGTATCCGTGGCCCAGATCCGGCGCGGACAGAGGGACGAGGACTTTATACCCGCCGCCGTGCTGGCTTTTCAGCTGCGCCGGCGCGCCCTGGCACTTTATCTTGCCGCCGGCGAGGAGGACAATGTGGTCGGCGAGAATGTCGACCTCGTCGAGGAAGTGCGTCGTGAATATGATGCTGCGCCTGGCCCGCTGCTGCAGGAGAATCTCCCAGATGGCCCTCCGCGAAAGGGGATCCAGCCCGGACGTACACTCGTCAATCAAGCACACGGACGAGTCGCCGACAAACATGCAGGCCAGCTGCAGCTTGCGCTTCTGGCCGCCGCTGAGCTCCCGGGCCTTGAACCCGCGCTTGGGGGAGAGGTCGCACTGCCCGATCAACTGCTCCAGCTCCTCGCTCGACCGACTACCAGACTTGATGCCGTTCCAGATGCGGACGTGCTCCCCGACCGTCAGGTTGTCCCACAGGGTGTTGCGCTGTGGGCAGATGCCGACCTGCGACGGCGCGGCTTCCAGCGCGACTGACCCTTCGGTCGGGTTGATGAAGCCGGACATGATGTGGAGGGTTGTCGTCTTGCCCGACCCGTTGGGCCCGACCAGGCACATGATCTGGCCCCTTTGCGCTTCGAAACTGATGCCGTCTACGGCTGCGACCGTCTTTTTCCTACCGCAAAAGCAGCAGCAGCAACAGATGCGCGACCACAAACTAGGTTTGAACCGCTTCTTCAAATCGCGAGTCTGCACCACGGCGCCCGTCGAGTCCATTGATGGTCGCGGAGTAAACCGTCTCTTTCGATAATGGATGCCGTGGAGCATCTTCTCGACCCCAATGGCAGCCGCGGCATAGATGAACACATTGAGGCCCAGGAAAAGCAACAGACTGCTCTGGCTGACCGCGTACGAGGTAGAGAAGAGCCCGGCCGTCTCGACGGGCATCTTGCCAAGGTCTGCTGCAAGGCCGGCCAGCTGCCACAAGGCCATTTGCTGGGTAAAGTAGACGCTGTTGGCGCTGGGGAACAGAAACGAGAGCGCCGCGACCGTCGCATGCTGAGGGTGCGGCCTGGACTCCGAGGCGTACATCTGCGCGGCAATGGACAGGACGAGAAACACAAAGATGATGTACACGGCGGATACGCGCGACTTGGAGAAGAAGGCCGAGGCAAAGGCCGTCGAGCTGTTGACGGCAAAGCCGAGCAGTATCTGCCAACCGATGAGTGTGCCGGCGCTCGAGCTTGGGAAGGCCAGGCGCTGATACAATGCGCCCATGGCAATGTAGCACGGCAGAGCAACCAGGTCGAGGGTGAGCAGCCAGCTCAGGACGCGGGCTATAATGGCGGTGCCGCCGCCCATCGAGTCGATGAGCTGGGACATGCCCGATTCCCGTTCCGAGGTGATGAAGCTCGCCAGGCCGTATATGATGGTGAAATGGGCCGCGATGAGCGCAAATGTGTAGATTCTGCCGATGAGGGCAGCGTTGGAGTTGAAGTTTTTTTGGTCCTCGTTGGCCTCCTCCTGGGGCGTGAACATGACGGTTTCCGGGACAATGATCGAGTTGGTAATGGCATTGTTGATGGCAAGCTGCAGCGGCATATACAAATCCTCCTGGTCACTCTTGTGATTTTTGATGTCGAAGTTGCGGTTGTCCCGCGCGGGATCCGCCTGTATCGTGTACGTCCATGTATGATTTCCATTGGGCGGATTGGCCAGGCGTGCCTCGGACGTGGTCAACGGCGAGTCCTTGAAGATGACAATGGCGTGGCAGTCGCTGACTCCGCGGGTGTCGGGGAGGCACACCGACGGCAGTGACGCCTCGTCGTCGTGGAAAATCAAAAGGTCCCTTTGGACGGGCTGGGTAAAGGTGCGAATCACCGCATCAACATCGTGGCCCAAGTCGGGCCGCTTGACAATGACAAGCTTGCGGGTGACGGTCGAGGCGAGCGGCTTGATGGGCTCGGCGGTCGACACGCCAAACGTGTTGAGCTGCGGGAGGAACGAAGGGATCGCGAGGAGAAGACCCAGTATAGCAAGTGGAAATCCGTAGACAGAGAGGAGGAAGCCGAGCGGCCGTCTTGCGATGGAGACGAGTAGGTTTTTGTAGATGAGGCTGGCGAGTTGCCGGATAAACCCCTTCATGGTGAATACAAGAGACGACGCACGTATCTTTCTCGGAATTCCCTTCCCTCAAAGATGATTTCGAATTCCAAGTCGGTTCATGTCTTGTTCATGCTTCCTATTGCTGTCGAGCCGCCTTGTCCTGTGACCAAGTTCTTTCCATCTAGATGAACCTTCTTCTCGGCTCCCCGTGACAGGGGCCTATTTTGATATATGTACGGATGGGACATGGCCTGCAACAGCTCGCCACAGCATTAAACTCGTGCACGCCATGCACGATCCTAGTGATACGAAGGAATTAGCGCCTGGTCGACAATGATTTCATGTACATACGCGGCCGATCCGCCTGTGGGGTGAGTGCGAGTGCTATCGTCAAACCAGACCCCATTGATCCGGCAATTGCCAATGGGTTCCGAGCACAAGGCTGGAGAAGCCCTACCGACGTGCTTTGGAACTATGCATGTACGTCGACTCAAGTGCGGGCTGGATGCAACCTCGAGGCGCCTTGAATGGCCTCGGAGACGCGCCGACGCGGCCAAGGCACAACGGCTTGGCAGGGGGAAGGCGCAGGTGCCCACCAAAGGAAGGTTGGTCCTTCCATTTCGGGCAGGAATGCTTTGACAATACCGACGGCATTGGCCGAGCTCGAGACGGCACAATGTTGAGGTCCCGCATCGACACGTACTTGACGACGCAATCCGCTCCACACGGGTCACTTTGGGGCCGTTTCGACGTGCCAGAACCACCCGGCACAACCCCCTTACTGACTAGCCTGCCGTTGAAGACTGCGGCAAGAATCATTGATCGATATTATATTGGTCTCGTCTGGCCGCTGCCGACAAGACGTTGTACGCGGCCGTCGCCGGGACCAAAGCCGATGGTCAACTTGGTCGGCAGCAACTTGTGCCAACCTGACTCAACGCTTTGTTTACATTGACAACTGCCGGCAGTCGACTCGACGGACGAGGCGACTTGACGATCAACACTTGTCATGGGCTGCGAGGCAGGAAACGAACCACAGCAACTGTCGCCTTGCCTTGTTGTGCGACTTGGGCACGCGATCCACGGAGCCTCCACGTCGGATATATGCCATTTCGCGCCCACGGGGGACTTTCTTGGTAACAACCAGCCCATCACTCCTCACAGGACATCCCACAAGCCTAGCGACAGATGAAGAATTATCTCGACAAACGACAAATAACCTAATACAAGGCAGATGCCTCAGGCAGTGGCACCTGCATCTACGTTCGACCAGACATGTTCACATTCTCGTCCCAACAACGCCAGCCAAAAAGCCAACCACGTCAATTTTAAAATCGCACAGAGCACCGCTATTTCTCAAAACAAGACTGGATCTCAATTCAATCTAACATTAGGATACATGGAATGAAAAAGACGATGCTGTCGCGGCGGGACGCCCGCAACACGATACTCCCGCTCAGAACCCATATTTCAAGCGCCCAAAGGCCACGTTTATACGTTTGGATGCCGGGATATTCGGTCCAAGAGCCGCCATTACTGGGCCTTGGCCGAGCCATAGCTCAACGGCCAACCCCAACACACCTGCCGCCTCCTCACGCCTGAGGAACCGCCATCATGGGCGGCTGAGCCTGGTACGCCCCCGTGACAGTCTCGCGGCTCTTGACCTCGTTCTCCTGCTGCGTGAGCGCGCAGCACATGCACCAGTAACTCGTGCAGCAATCGCCGCACAGACTGCCCTCGATGTTGTACCGCTTCCGGATCTCCTCGCGCTTGAACGTGTTGTACCTAAAACCCACGCGGCTGGTCAGAAATTCCCCTGCTCATCCATACTTGACTCGAGTCAAAAAAAATAAAATAAAATAACGTACAAGCAGCCACAGCCGGTGATGAGGTGGATGGCACCAAAGATGACGCACTCCGTGGTCTCGGCGTCGGGGTCGATTCGTCCGGCTGTTTTACCAAAGACTGCCCAGAAAACCTCAGCATGCCATTCGAGCGTCAACGACGGCGACACACAAACTTACTGATACACGGGCAGCACCAGGACAGGAAACAGTTGCCGCAGCCAGCCCAGCCGCAGAGCCCATTCTCCCAGTCGCCCTCGGGCCTCATATTCTGCGCCATGGCCATCGTCTCGTTGCAAATCTCGGTCCGTTCAATCGCGTGCAGAGTGTCAATTCAATTTTTTCGGCGCCAAGAAGAGAAAGAAATAGAATTACAAATAAATAAAAGTTGTGCGAGAAAGTCTGTAGCGCAGGGCACGGGTTTATTGTCGCACGACATCTTTATATAATCTGTCCTCCCACCCCGCCCGTCTTTCCTAGATCCCCTTGTTTTTCTTTTAACAAAAAAACTCCACCTCATTTCATTTATCGAGCAAATTTCATGCAATCTAGCGTCGGCCATTTCCCCGTAGGGCTGAGCGGGCAGAGAACGTCCCATGACGACGGGCAAAGGAGCCCACATACGACCATCCGTGCCATCTTGGCGCCGCCCCAGGCGATGACCCGGCGACTTGGCTCCGTTTGCAGCATAGCCGTGGGTATTTGGGCGAGACATGGAGGAATTTTCGTAACGGCGGTTGGGTGGCCAACGAATGCCGATCAGATTCGCCGTTCCTGCTCGGCTCACTGATGCCGTTGTCCAAGTGTGAAATGGCGCCGGCGACGCGGTACTTTCACTCGGACCAGACCCGTATCAAATGCTTAACATCCCGTAATGCTCGACTGAGCCACACCCGTAGACGTAGCGTTCATGAATCGCCATGGTGCCGTTTTGCAGGGCGGGAAATGACCGCCGAGACCCATTCACCTGTCGCAATCCTTGTCGCCGCTCATTAGCCGAATACTAGTTGACAAGGGTCAAGTTAATTTTGCCGACTGGGACATCACCCCCGTCAATAACAAGCTCCCTACTTTACGCAGTCATGATTCGTCAAGGCAGAAATGCTCATCAGATTGAATTTCCAGCCCCAACTCCACGTGTGCAAAAATAAATGCGGGATACATATGACGCGGTACCTCAGACGCTTTACTCCGTACATGTTGTTGATTCCCTAAAATCCCCCAATGCTCAAATCACAATCTCGCGTTCCTTCCAACCGCCTCTGCCCTTCCATGCAAACAACACCGACACACACCCGACCCAGACACATATTCCCGCCGCCCAAAATGTCGCCGAGTAGCAGTGTTTGCCGTAGCAAAACAAATCGTCGCCCGTGCCGTCGGACAATGGCGGGGACCCCTTGGCGCCGGCCTGGTAGATTCCCGAGTAAATGAGCCCCCAAAAGGTCGACCCCAGAGCCGGCAACATGGCGATGATGCCAAAGTTGGTGGCAAAGTTCTCTACGCCCCAGATGATGGTGACAATGAGAGGCGCCAGGCTGAAGACGGCGCCGTAGCCGGCTCCCACTAGACCAGAAACAACCCAGAAGCGGTCGGCGTGATTCTGCACGACGCCCGAGGCGAGGAATATGAAGCCTATCGACATGAGCATTGCGAAGAAGAGGATAAACGTGACGCGGGAGATGGTGAGACGTTTGAGCCGCGAGGACGGGTGGATGCTGTGGTGGGAGGACGAGAGCTGGAGGTGCTGCGTCTCCGGGGCGGGAGCCAGCAAGTCGGTAAGGCTGCCTATGAGCAGTCGGGAAATGGTGCTGGTGACGCCAAAGATGGAGACGTGCGTAGCGACCGACGTTGTCTCGCCAAAGCCCTGGGTTTCGGGCGGCGTCAGGGTGCCGATGACAGTTCCAAGGTTGTTGATGAAGGCTTCCGCAGGACCAATCATGAGCAGAAAGCCCAGGGCGAACTGCCACATGGTGTGGTCGGTGAGAAACTGAAGCGTCTCCGCGTTGAGAACCCGATTCTTCTTCCACTGCGCGTCGTCGTCCTTTGATGGGTCTAGCAAGGAGCTGGATTCCATGTTTGCCTGGTTGGCCGCGGAGGCGGCCGAGCCGTAGCCCTGCTGTGCCCGGCCGAGAAGCGAACTGCCATTCAGCAGGCCGCTCGATTCCAGTTCCTCGATGGCTTCCTCGATGAGGTCCTGCTCATCGACAACACGCAGCAAGAAGCAGCCGAGGAAGCCCATGACGGAGAGCACAATGGCCAGGAAGAGGAAGAAGCGAAATACGTCAATATCGCCCCTGGACCCGTCGGGCTTCGTTTCGTACAAGAAGCGGCTCCCGAATTGACTCAACCACATGCCGCTCAAGCCAAATCCTGCAATGGGCATGGCCAGAGCCAACCCTCTGTATTTGCCCCTGCCAAAGTTTTTTGCGCACGTCGACACCGAGGCCATGTACATGTTGCAAGTCGCTGAACCGATGCACACAAAGGCGAATATCATGGCCGGGTACGACCATTCATTGCCGACACCATGCGGCTTCCCGAGGACGTTGTAGTCGATATCGAGCTTTCGGTATATCGCGGCGGCAGTGCCGTAGCCGGTTCCGAACAAGACGGCTGACAAGAGCGAAAGCGGCGCTACACCGACGCGGTCGCATACGTACCCCACGACGGAGATGGGCAGGTACATGGCCACGGAGCCTGCGATGGCGAGGCCATTGACCTGGAACTGGGTGTATCGTAGGCGGGACTGGAACCGCGGGGCGTACAGCGAGAAGACGACGATGGAGCCGGCACAGAGCGCAGCACAGGTGGCGAATATCAGGGAGATGATGCGGACCGCTTGTTTCTGGCAGAGCAGGCGGCGGCGCTGGGCCGACTCCTGGTCGAAGCTGTCGTCGTCGTCATAGGCGCTCAAGGTTGATGACGCTTCGCTATCTATGACTTGGGCGATGGGCGTTGGAGCGGCGCGGGTGAGGGCATCGGAAGACGAGGACGTCGGCATCTCACCGATAACACCGATGACGGCCGCCGTGGGAAATGTTCGAGGTAGAGTAACGAGACTTTGCAATGTTTCGTGTGTATACCGCCGAGAAAAAAGAAGATGGAAAAGCAGACAGACACTGCACAGGGGATGTGTAGGCAATTAGGCTGACGCGAAGTTGGACTTGGCCAGTGCTGCGATAACGGAAGCTCGAGACGGGCCTAGGCTAGTCAGCGGGGACGCCACGGGGAGGCTGCATGACTTGGAGTCATTCACTGGAGAAGTGGCACCCGAGTGGACCAGATAAGGTCACACTGGCCGCGAGTGACCATCAGGGGGCCTGTTGATGATTGATGTGCTGGCCAGCAAATGTCACGTAATCGGACGAGGTTGCCGCATCCCGAGTGAACTTCATGTCGGTTTCAAGGTGAAGCTGCCCCTCTCCTCTGCAGCTTCTCTACCGAGTGCAGCCGCTTACGTAGCCATCATTCCAAGGTCTTGCTTGGTGCCGACGGGAACACGAAGCAGCATCAATCAACTCTGGGGGCTTCAATTACTCCCACCCGACTGGCCCACCGTCCGCAGGCCACGTGCAATCTACTGGCACGCGTGCTTCGCAATGTTCCGAGACACACAGGCAGATGCGCAGCTAAGCACCTCCCTAAACTGGCCCACCGGCACCAAAGCGGGACCCCTTCCGGGCGCTGTACCCTTCAAAGGTTCCTCGCCTTCTCGTTGCCGACATCTGTGGGGTGGCAGAGATCACATAGCAGCATTCTGCCCTGGATTGACATAGTATACGTCCAGCCCGCTCTTTGGTCGATCGAGTACGAGGTCAGCTGAAAGAAACCTATTCAACTCTCTGCTGGCCAGTCTTTGGGCAGAAGCGTTTGGCGGGCGGACAAGAAGATCCATACGGCAAAGAGACGAGATACTGAGCCTCCGATTCCAACATGCAAACCCCCTCCTCAACCATCCGTGCATGCGCCACGTACCCAGCTAGTATCGGGAGAGGTGTTAGCAATACAATGCGGTGTGCGCTGCAAATGGCCATTGATACATTGACTTGTATTAATGTTGTTGCAATATGGCAATACGACAAGTGTAATGCCCACCCCATAAATGCTGTCGCACTCAGTCTCGAGTTGTCCATGTCTAGCCCGCTCCTACAATAGTTTGGCATCGCCGCTGCATCGCTAACTGCCCAATGGTCACTGAAATCTCCCGTGCTGTCAATCAGTCCGCAACTGGCAGCAAATAAGTCGGCCGTACAGGGTAAACCAACGTTGAAGGCTCATTCTTCGCTCCCCGCAGGCTCTCTGGGCCATCCATGGCTGGCAACCTCGTCCCCTCGGTAAATGACCACACCAAGATACCCTTCGACGTGACGTGTATCTGAAAGTCTTCATCACCCATTATCACGCACGGCCCGTACAATGACTCGCACTTGTTCAGCTCCCTCAGATACGAGATGATATCATTTTTTGCCGCATTGTCGGGGTCTGGTCGGCCTTCACAGTCCGAGTCCAATAGCACCCACCGAGGGATAGAAGCGTGCTCTTCTGACCACGTCGTCAGCTGCTCCTCGTGTTTGCATAGACCGTATAGACCGTACAGCGACGGCTCATATTGCATTGGTAACCGGTAGATCATGGCATCCCCAGCGCTTTCTACAAACCTGCGCTGTATGAATGACTCCTTGTATATGCTGAATGCCGTAGTCGCAAGTTCTACGACTCGTGCAGGGTCAAGATCTCCGACTCGTGCGTCGTCATATGAGACGTCGCTGGCTGTAAGTACTGTGCCGAGATTGTACAGCCCGTTGGGACCCATTTTCGGACATAGCAGTACGGCCCGGAAGGAATCATGCAAGGAGTCGAAGAAGTGGTTACTTAGCGAGTCTTCCTGTATGAGTTCCTGCCATCTTTTGGTGGGTTTACCGCCTTCGTAGCGAACCACCGACATCAAAAAGCGGAGTTTCTGAGATTGTCTAGTTCCGCCGGGATCTAGGTGGCAGTGTTGGCGTCAAAGTGCAAAAGACAGAGTTTGGGGGGAAAAAGGGGGGGGGGGGAACTTACTCAGTTTTGACCGAAATATAGACGCCACATATAACGTGTCTGGTTTCTCAGGGTGCAATATCACACCGGGGATTGACCTACGGCCTTCAGAGTCCTCAGGCGGCTGATTCATCTCCCCAGATATGTCGATCTCGGAAGCTCCGCCCCTCCAGGACCAAGCTACCAACAAATCCTGTCTTGTGAAGAACGCTACTCGCTCGCCCTCGACAAAACATCTAGCAAAAGGGCCGGGTAGCGTAACACGCCTCCAGTCTTTCAGATCGGTATGCCATATTTGCCTAGGTGAAGTTAGTAGACCGGCACAGTAGGTGGGCTGTCTCGCACTCACATTGTATTGTAGTTGGGTACAGCGTCAACTCGCTGTGCAAAAAAGACGAGGAGCTCACGGGACATTCCCTGAAGCGTCAATTCTTGGCCCTGGAGATACATCTCTGTCAGGCTACAGTCGTGGCGTTCACATGTGCGCAAATCATCGACGACAACCTTAAGCTGGTCTGCCTGCCATGCCAGGCGGGCCCTGTCGTAGGAAGCACCCGGTCCCGGAAATTCATAAGATAAGCGATGACAATCCAAAGGCGCTTCTGCTTCCTCTCCGGGTCTTCTGAACACCGGACAATGTCGCTCCCTCCAGGTGATGAAGGATATGCGGCTTGGCCGTGCCTGTCTTCGGAGGGCCCTTGCCACGGACGCTTGGACAAGTCTGTGTAGTGACTGCGGGTTGCTGAGCTGTTTGTGCTTCTCTATGAGGCCGGGGAAGAAGAAATGACTCAGTGCTGTGATGACGGCTCCTTGGGTCCACGACGAGTACCAGTCGCGACTCACCAGCCGGCAGTTCACAATATCGTCGAGCGTGAGCTGTATGACGATCAAGGAGATTATCTCGGCGGGCAGATCTGGGAGTCCAGCCAGACCAGTAATGGGGATGCCACTGCGAAATTTGCCGCGAAGATACAGGAGATCCCAGGGGGAGAGAGTGGCCAGGAACGCATCGATATTGGATCGGCCGACGCCTGGCGAGGGTCCTTTGCTGGCCGAGTCCATCCGGGCGCGTAAAGGCAGAGATTCAGGTCTGGTTTTCCGCTGCACAAATAGCACGTCTGCGGCTCGGTGGTGAGGTTGTGCACGGAATGTGAGAGGATGAGGATGGGGTGGCGCGGGGGACGTCAGTAAAAATGGGCGTGGCCACGCCACATAACTTATTCATTTGTGTGTGTGTGTGTTTACGTCCTCCATTCTGTGTGACTGATCAAACGAAATATCTTGGCATAAAACAACATTTCTTTTTCTATGAAACAAATTTTGTGCAATAGGTTGTGAAAGTTCAAAGCAGCAATATGAGTGAACAACCCGTTAGGCCTATTGCAAACACCGCTCCACCACCACAAACTTCAAATATTGTTATGGCCCTCCACCACAAACGAATATCATTTATTTATTAGCCTATGTGATGAATGGATATATCGAGTAACTAAAATATCTGCATTAAAACGAACAGATTCCTGTTAATGCGCGACCGTGCATACGATCGCTTCTATGCAGTACAGTGCATTTATCCCGTGATGAATGACGGATGTCCTGGTACATAAACTTATGTACCGTTTGTCTAAGCCACCCGCGCCACAACAGGGGATGCTGCATAAACTCTCCCCATCTTCGGGACTTGTTGGCGGGGCATCCCCATTCCCGCGCTTCAACACGCAGCCTGCATTCACGCTTTGGCATCTTGCACATGGTCAGCCAGTCCCCTATAGGCGGCTACTATTTGTAAACGACTATCCCCCGCATCACACATTAAATTACGACATGTTCTCCGCCGATCGTGACTCACGCACACATTCTCTGGCGCCCATCAAGGCCGCTGACCGCAAAAGTGGCCGCCGCCCTCGATAAAACGTCCCCTTCTTCTTCCCACCTACCTTCGTCGCCCATGGCGAGTGGACAAATTAGAAAAAGAGGCATGGCAGACAATCTCTCGCAAGGCCACGTTGTTCCAAAGAAGCCGAGAATAGGTCGTCATGTAGTGTCCAACTTCGCGCCTTCCTTTTGGGATAGTTTGACAAAGATCCACCAGATCTCACCCCTCGTGCCTTGCGAGAACTCAATCGACGGAACAATCTACCAGGGTGTCATCCTCCAAAGTGTACCGAACTCGTTGGTGTATCATCTAGAGATCTTTCTCGACTTACAAGGCACGGCAGGACGGATCTTCGCCATCTCCGGGCGGTAAGACTGACAATAACCGTTGAGATTCTGGTGTCATATGGACTAACCCTGTTATAGCACCCAGAATCCTCTGTTGTCCCTACCGCACAGCTTCCAACTTCCCATCGCAAATCCAACGCCCACATTCCACGGATGAGACAAGCCTTTCTTCAGAAACTAGGCCGTCACCCGCACACAACTTTGAACAACATCTCATCTACCACAAGATCCACCCAGACGGATATGAGTTTCCAGACGGCCGGTCAACCCCAGAGCCTTCTAATATGGATAGTGTTCGACAACACCTGCCAGCCGCCTAGAACCTTTTTATCACTATGGCGCTTTTTAGAAGCTATATTTCGTGACTTTAAACGGAAGAATAGGATTAATCATAAAGGCGCTGTAATGCGAAATGTGGTGGGCCCGCCAACTCTATTCACGACGATATTAACCGCCACAGCACGCCCGCACAGCTTCGATGCCTCACTGCGAAATCCATATGTTATCATTTACTATTGATACGAAGTCCCAGATACCCCTGGCCCCGCAGATGTTTGGCCCAACAATGGTTGAGCTGACATTGAACTGAACCACTTGCTTCGTGCTCGAGTCATCCAGACGGCGGGGTATGATTCTACTGATGACGTATGGGATCATCATCTCCTCCATGCCTCACAGAATGAAACCCCCATTTGGCACGGGAGCAATTTCGTTGCGGTAGTCTTACGGTGGAACACGATCCATCGCCGGAGCAACAACTTTGGACTTTCTATTCACCCACCATTGACTCTCCAACTTCAGTTGAGAGTCTGCGAGAGTGCTCAACTTTTCTCATGTCACTAAATTAATTAATTAAGGGATTTACTGATAACTGAAAGCACCAGGTTCCGATGCCACATATTTCCAGGGCCAATACCAGCCTCTCGATGAGGTTAAAGGGGGGTAGGTAGGGCAGGTAAAACTAACGAAGAGGTTCAAACATAGTAAAGATTCCGAATGCGAACTACTCTCTGGCCGGCTGTTTAGGGTTCCAGCTGCGTAATAGCGGGCACGAGAGGATAGTTTGGGATAAGCCTCGCACATCCTCCAGCAGCGCGAGACTTTGGCAGCCAAGTGGTCAAAAATAGGCCGGAGCGGTCAAACAAGGACTTGGAAACAAAATCCTTTGGCAACAAATGCTCCAAACCCGGCTTGGCTGCCACGGCTGCGACACTTCTCCTTGCCGCAGACTCGTCATTTCCATCTTGCTTCTTAAAAGCCAGCTGAATGCCGAACTTTTTATCTTCAGCATTATAAAACAGCCAAAAGGCCGCAGCATTCTGTGCCTCTGCAGCATCCTTCAACTTCTTATAATGCTCGCGCAGAGTGGTTTCCGCATCCGCAACGTCGCAGGACCAGTATTGTAGGCGACCAACGGCGTGCTCCTCAATCGGAACAAAGCTATGCGCGCCGATTACTTTCCAAACCTGACAGCTCGGCTCCTCAAACAGCGGCCGCTCGAGAAACTTGTTCTTGGGCTCATCGCCGGCCTCGTAGTCCTCACGCAGCCAGCGGTCGTATTCCTTGGCGTTCTCCCAGGTATCGAATAAGTAGGAGCCGCCGGTGAATTGCTTGGCGGTGATTTCATCGTAGCGGAATGGCAAGTACTTCATGTACATCCCCGGGCGCTTGTCCATGGCCCGACTGTCTTTGTACTGGGAATCAATGCATGCCTGGAGAGGAATACCAGGAACGCCGATGGTGAACTCGATGGTCACTACGCCTTGAGCTGGAATCTCTCCAGTCTCGTAGCCGATGACTTTTCCATTTGAAGTACCTGGTTGAGATGTTAGAAGGCTGCATTTTGTTATGCTAGCATGGACGGAGACGAACTCATCTTGGGAGAATGAACTCGGAATAAAGGAAGGTGTCAATTCCTCCGGAATTGTCAAGTCTGGATGCCCGATGGTCCCCTAGGAATGTCCGACTTATATTGGACGAAATACACATATCGCAAATCCATCATGTAATGGTCATCGAGTGGCGGTTCCAGTTCCAAGCCCACAAGCAGCTGAAGAGTCCCTCGCATCAGCCTCTATATAAGCCTTGTGGCCACCATCAATTAGACCGGGCCTGGATTCCCGTTGGTGGCGGTCGCGCTGCCAGGGCCAACCTAGAGAAGTCGCACTCTGTACATCTAGTTGAATAAACTCGTATATGCGGTGCTGGTGTTTAGAATGCTTCAATTTGCGACGAAGGATAATTTGTCGAGGCAGCGTCTATTACGCACATGTCTAGATGAAACTAACGTAGCCTCCTTCTACCCCATACTAATAAAAAGACTCCCAGGGTATGGACAGGGCAAGGTATTGCACGGCAGCCCTTGATTCACAATAGGGTAGTTTGTTCTACACTTCCATTTTTGAGCGTCGCCACACTCTCATCCGTTTGTTGTCGTCTTGACGAAAATCCATACTTGGTAGCCGTTAATGCAGACGGTCACCCGGTTGCCTCACCATCTTGGAATCTAGAGCCAGTTGCTAGCAAACGCCAAACGGCTACCCGCGCTCGAATAGCACCCTGCTCCAGCATAGAGAGACGTTGGCTTTCACTTTGCGCTTGAGTCTAACCAGAAATATATAATTAGATAGGCGTTGTCATGGTACTAATTAGCTTCAATACAGGAAGTCGTCTTGTTCCACGAGAACCGTCTCCTTTACGGACTCATCTACCACCCCCAAGTTGCTCTCGTACTATTCTGCCCAGCCTGGGCTGCTCAGCTTAGAGAATTCGATTTCCTGGGAAATCATGGATGTTTCAGCTACCCACAGGACCAGTTCAATCAATTGATGAAGCAAAATACGACTCCCGTAGTGCACAATGGAATGTTGGCCCATCGATTCATGATGCTTCGTCGGTGAGTTATTTGATAGACTTCGTATCCCAACATCAATTGATACGAGTATGGACTGATGCTGCGTATAGAAAACTTGACATTACTCATAGGCTCTCTATGGGCAGGTGACATTGACAGTATATTCCGAGGTACGTCGCGTCTCTGCACAACATGAGTACCAGTCTCTATGCAGTGATGAAGTCCATGTTTATTGCCTCCGCCCCAAAGGCAGGCATACATCTGACCATCATGTAGTAGAAGCTACCAAATAGAGCACTATCAGCGAGTGGTGAACTCGATGAGCATACCGCAATCAATCTGACTGCGCCTCGATAGTACGGTATCGCGTCGGAGTTTGCCGTGACTCGCCGATGGATTCGGGTTTTCATTTTTACCCGTCCATCATTGAACAAATCACCTCGGTGTCACAAAAGCCTTCTCCGAGGGTATTTCAGCTGCGGAGCAAGGCTAATCGCGTGGTGATGCCAAATGGGCCGCCGTGGCGTCTTGATTTGTCAACATCAGCCTTTAGGCGACGCCTTGATGGAGGTTTCGACAACATGCAGATCGGTGGCGTCCTTCATCTCCACCTCGGTCGAGGTCGAGGTCCAGGTCGAGATGGAGGTCAGGTTCGTGATAGGGTTTGGAGTAGGCGGGCCACGGCCACGCCAGCTCGGCTTATTTCGACCGCCACCGCCCACCGTCCGAAAGCCATTGGACACTTGGTCCGTTTTCTGGGAACCCAGCGACAGTATCGAGCCAAACACTGGGGCGAGCCAACGCACCACGCGAGGAGCCACGATGGGAAGGTTGGTCGCGAAAACCGCAACGAAGACTTCTCGAGCAGCCCACAAACAAGCAATCCCGGTGCGACTTGTGTATTTCTACAACACAATACATTGGTCAATGACTCCCGGAGCTTGACAGTTTTGCAAAGAAGAAAGGGGGGGACCTACACCAAAAACCATGGTGGAACGAAGTATGGCACAGGTCGCAACCAGCAAGCCCCCGCTAAATAGCACCATGAGCCCTACTTTCTTGATGGCTCTCATGGAGGATTGCCAAAGCAAGGGGACGGGTATGGATATCAGATAGAAGTCCGTAAAGACATTGAGCGACAGGTTGACCCAGACGATCGGGTAGGACACGGTAGGCTGACAAACATCTAGTAGCGGAACAGTTAACACACCGTGGCACAACCAGTGTAGAGACGAGACCAACTTACTCCCGGGATCTGGATGAATCTGCCAATTCTTGTAGAAGGGGCGGCATGCGAGGAAGAGGTTTGCCAGGACAGCGATCCAGCTGGCAATAAGCAGGCCAAAGCCAGTATAAATGCGGACGGTGTAGTGCCGTCCGAGCCCTTCCTGCGGCATGTGTCAACTCGCATATACCAAAACAAAACGCTCTCATATATACGCGGCTACGCACCGTCAATCGAAGGTACAAGACCAACAGCGATGCTTTCAGCGTCCAGAGACACATCATGTAGCTCAACCAACCGCCAATCTGCAACTTGGAGCCAAGCACCCTGTTGCCGAAGTCAGAAATTGCTCATTCATCCTGCTGCTCATTGTCAAGGACGCACCGTTGCTCAAACGCGAGACTGCCGGGTAGAATCGCCGCTCGCTCGTCGTCCGTCAGGCCGGCATTTGTCTCGCCCCCGGAGAAGTGGTTAAGAGACGTTGAAACCGCCGTCATGGAAGCGTAGAAGAGCTGGAATGCGTTAACCATGTGCGGCGTGCGCGAATAATGGCCGCACGTACCGCTGCCACCGTGACCAAGTAGTCGTCGCCTCGGAGGCCTTTCCAACCCACGGCCACGGCCCGGGCGCCCACCCTGACTATTGTCACCGCGATAGCAATCACACAGAGCGAGACTTCTTCTGCGGTTACGGATACGACTATCGCTCTCTGTGCCGCGTTGGGCTCGAACGGCTCGGTGGGCGAGATGGGCGACATGTTTTCTGGGCGTCCGGTTGAACGTCAAGTCGAGGGTGATGAGAACATGAAGGGAAACAGAACAGCACCGTCCGGAGTGCAGAGATTTGGGCCCAAACAATATACTATCGGCTACCGGGGAGCTCCTGGTCGGCCAGTCTCTGACACGCTCGGGTATGCGACATCCCGTGGCGGCGACGGCTTGTCCAAGCGAACGCCCACGGCTTCTCTCTGGCTAGTCGACTATCGGATGCCACACCGTGCTGGAGATTGCCACGTTGCTTTAGGGGGGAACGACTGATTCAGACGGAATACTAGGCCGTTTGACATTCTCACACCACTCATCTCCACCGTGACATGGATGGCGCCGCTTGTACACGCAGCCATGGCCATGATTGCGTGATTAAAGCAGGCAGGTCCTTGCTGGTCCTCATGTACCGTAGGAGCTTTGTGTGAACGGGTAAAGACCGGGATACGCTGTATCCAAAACACTAGCTGCCACACAAGCTGCCACACGTGCTGCTTCAGCGCTGGGCGGAGGTTTGAGGCATTTGAATGCCCCTCGAGTTCTTGACGGCCTCTGAGGACACAAGCTAGCCAAGGTCATGGCCAACTATAATAAAAGAGGCCGCAAGTCCCTTGATAGATGGCTTCAATCAAGGACCAATGCCGCTATCAAATCTGTCCATGGCTGCTCAATCGGCACCATATTCGTGTATAGAGCGCCATGGCCAGGTACCTGATCTGGTTGATGCTTTGTCTCCCACTGTAGCAAGGGCTTAGCCACAGCTTGGCAGCTTAACCAAAGAAAAATTTCCTCAACCTTGGTTTGGACGACTAGTCGGGCGTTGACGGTACCAAACCACGCGATACCCGAATGTGCGGCGATTTAGTTGCGCGTTCTAGAAGGTAAAACGCCAATTGACATTTACACGTCTGAGGACATTAAGCAAAGCCTTGTGGCTGGCTGTGAATTCTCACATGGACCGTGGCTGCAGTATGCGGCTGCCCTAGTACGCACTTTTCCCCCGCAGGGTCATTCACTCTACTTGTCGACACTTGTACATATTCAGCGGTTTCGGTTCTCGAGTAAGCTGTCAATTCTACTGCGAGAGCATCCTTGCAGCTTTTAAAGTGCCTGGTTGCGGAAACGGCTCTGCGATGCGCTCCTCTCCGGCCTCGAATGATGCGTCTATTTATCCAAATAAAAGCGAATATAACCAACTACCAGAATGGGTTCTCTTCCGTTACCTAGGTACCTGGAGACTAGTCCAGAATAAGTATTTACTGGCGATTTACAAACAGGTTTCGGTTCAGTAGTACGAGCTTTTCTGCGTTAAAAACACGATAATAGAGCCAGAATAGATATTTAAGCTTAGCGCAGAAGGCCCAACTAGCTGCAAGACACGAGAGATCCAGAAAACGGTGCTTCTCGGAGTGCTTGCCTAGGAACGAAGGGTCTTCAGCGTCTCCCGAAGCAAAACGAGCACAATCAAAGCCTCCAGAGACCTTCACAGTCTCTAATAACAACCATGCTTTTTCTTACAAGGAAAGATATGAGTCTGTATTCTTATTATATTTTTTGCATGTTTGAGCACCTATATTAATGCTTCAAGAATAGGAAGAAATTGTGGGTTTCTTGACGAATATAGGGTACGTCTGCCTAGTCTCGGATTACTCGAGTTGCCGCTTTACGCATATCTTCTCGGTGGTAGAGTGGTAACATGAGGTTTAGTGCGAAACGTGTTATCGGCGGGAGACTCATCGCAGCTCTCCTTGCCTACGGTGATTAGTTTCCTCGTAAGCTTCTTACAACGACTGTTTTTACATATGAGGACATGTGGACATATTTTGCTTCCTCCGGACTCTACTTCGCCGGCGACAATTGCTACAGCTTCGCAGCCGAACACTTCGCGTCAAGGAATATCATCAATGGCCTTTCTATTTCTAGTCTTCAATTATCACCACATACTTGTCCAGGGACTCATACCACTGCAACGCACTCCCAAAACTAAAGGCCGCAGAGGCCCAAATAAGCGTGAGCTCGTTTTGATACACGCACCAACTAGCACGGCAGTACCCAAACGATGCAGCCATCGTCCAGCCAAGGCTGCCAATCAGATTCCACACGCCTACGTGCCAACCAATCTTGAAAGGCTGGGGGGTATACCAGTTGGGCTGCGTTTCCAGGATATACAAGACGGACGAGACGGCGAACAAGACACCACCAAGCAAATAGGGGAAGTAGTAGGCCCCCTTGAGCGCCGCATCGCTGAGATTATCAAATATGCCAGGCAGTCCAAGAATACCACAAATATAAAAGACGGTAGCACCAACAGACATTGTACACGATGCAAGAAAACCAATTTCATACATGTAGTGCGTCGTCACGTCATGCCAAGATGGCCACCATTGCCAAGGGCGCCCCGTACCGTTCACGTCATTGCCGTTCGAGCTCTGTTGCGGTGCATTGCGTTCGCCGTCAAAATTTTCGGCAGAGGCGAGAACCCCAGACGACGTTGACCTGGGATGACTATCGTCTCGATACAGGTGTTGTTTAGAAGAGTCCCCAAGGTCGAAATGTTTAGGGCCATGGTTCCGAGCCCGCCGAGCGATTCCTAGACGGTTCGCAAAGAGGTCCTCCATGGCTCCGCCGAATTGCGTCTCGGCACGATCGTTGTAGGATTCGAGAAATAGCAGCACGGCGCCGATCTGGAACAGGGTCGCTCCGACAAAGGCCGAGACGCCTCCGGCCACGAGCTTTTCGTGCGGGAACTGCGTCTCGGGATAGGCAATCGGCAGCCAGCAGAATAGCCCGGAGACGACGAAGAGAAGGCACCCGATGGTGAAGGAGACGCCTACTAGCCATGAGACGTCCCAATATGGAAACAGAGTAAACATGCGGCTGATGCCAAGGAGTATCCTGTGGGGATTGGAGCTCTTTTCGAGTCGGGAGGTCAGGGGTGCGGCTCGGGGTAGAATTAGAATATGACGGCCTGTAACTGGCCGTTAGATGAAGGAATATTAGACCCGAGGCGCTTGGAGAGCGTGTTATTCCGCCCGATTAGGATGTGGCATGTATACCTTTACGGTAGTCGCGCGCGTTCCACCGCACTTTCGCCCTCTCTTGTCCTTCGGTGTCCGAAATGCCGGCAGCATCCGTTCCATCGCCCCCTGGCCTGTCATTTCCTTGTATGTCGTAGATGGCTGTTGTCGGATTCAGGAAGCCAAACGGTCCTGCCACGCTGTTCTTCCGGAGTGCCAGGGTTGGACTGCGTGGCTCCCATCGAGGGTCGGCAAAGGAGGAGTTGCGCATGTTCCTCGTAGTTGTTCGCCACGGGGGACAGAGTTCGTCGCGTCCTGCAATGCTACGGGTACGGTTGGATTTAATAACAAAGAACCGCCGACAGACTAGAGCGCGCTGAGATAGCGCCGGCAGATACGGGAAAGTTGGTTTCACTGACGTCAACCCTTGGACCCGCCACCGAGGTCTATTCGCCGGCGTGCCGGAACATACCATGAGTCCTTATTAGTTAATGATAAAGAGGGTGAAGGGGGAAGTAGCAGAGAGGGAGGTTACTGAGAGACCCTAGGGGTTTGTTGGAGTCAAGCACGATCCGTCTTGCCTGTGGACGGGGTACTCTTGCAAAGGAACTGGCACTGGAGTGCACCCGGTAGGATTATGAGCGGATGAAGGCTTGTACTTGACGACGCCAATGCTGATAGTTGCCTAAAAGTCCAATGGCTAACTGACTTCGAATTAAATATAAGGCCCCGGGCTGGCCTGGTAAAGCTGACGCGTTAGCGGTGCTGCGTGAGATCCTCGGTCTCTTCGCTGACCCGAACACTTTTATTTTGTTAAGCCTGGTGCTACATTTCAGCCTCAGTAACACCACTTCGCCGTCCATGTCGCTCAGCTAGTTGTACCATGCCCTACTCGTCAGCCATGGCAGCCGCTGTCGTGGCTTTAGGCGTGGAAGATTCAGCATCGTCTTGACCGACTGTCCACGTGGCCCAAGCCGGCTTCGCCGAGTCCGCTGGCATCAAGGTCGTCAACCGTCTGTTGGCGAGGAATCCAATGGGAATTCACCATCCCATCCTTGCTAATTCTACACCTGGCCATTTTCATTAGCATCCTTGGTGGTTGAGAGGGTTGTAACAAGTCCAGGACGGCACATTCTCGCGTTTTTGAACCGTCATGCCACGTACGACCTGTAGAAAATAGACTCAGTGGCGAGAATCGCCCCTAGAAAAGGCCCGGATACTTTGCGAGAAAGCCCATGCCTCCTCTTTTAGACTGCGGATTAGCTTGGTCGATTCACTAGCTCTCGCTAATGGCTCAGGTAGTTAACATGACGAACAAATACGCAATAGCTCCTTGATTTCGAGACCAACTGATTGGAGAATGAGGCCGCCAAAAACTTTGGCGGGGGGTGGGTTTTGTTAAATCATGGACTATGAGGCCTTGCGGGACGTGAGCTGGACCGACTTTGTGAAAAATAACAGTCAGTGGTGTCAGCCAAGAGGGAATAGATATAAGAGAGTCCTTGTCTATAGTTCAGAGGCGTGAGCTTAATTACACCGCACGCACGGCACTTACTGCGGAAGTGGCTGCCCGCCAGAAAGCTTAGTGTTTGCTCAATGCCAATAAACCAACTAATCTATTTCATAGAATGGTTAGAGTTTCTTAGGGCCACGGGCAGTAGGTAGGCTTATTTGAATGACTTTGTTTGCCAAAGGTCCACATCTGGTTCCAACACTCGTAGTGAAATTTGGCGTTGCCGGTGCAAAACTTGTGTTGCTCTTCTAATAGCATGGGCGAAATCGTGATTGTAACCAGCAGAGGATGACGGGTCAGATCAAGAAACCAGACTGGTCCGGATACCATTTGGCTTGCAGAAAAGCATGTTAATCTACATATGGAAGTACATGGCTTACAAGAACCGTCCAATACTAAAATATGTGCCTGATGAACCATAACTTAGCTTCTATATGGCGTCAAGATGAGGTGAACGCCTCTCTAGGTTGATGCAAAGTTTATCACATAGTGTGGTACCGGCAGAAATCTTTAAGCCGTGTCAAGTATTGATAATTTATTTGCCATTCGCACTCATTCTATTCCATTTGCTACACAAGTTCCAGTGTCAAGTCTTGTTGGGATTATTTATCCAACAACTCACCGCAACCACGAGAAACAGTCTAATAATAGCCCTTATTCGCCACGATTCGCCTACATCAAAAAGTCTAGAAATTGCCTACCATGCAGCAATCGACGTGCCGGGGGCTTGAAAACCTCCCCCCCGAATTACTTCTCGCCATAGCAGAAAAATTGCCCGCAGACAGCCGCCTCGTCCTTTCGCAAACTTGTTCCGCCTTCCACAACATCATTCAATCCAGCCAAAGCACAAAATGCTCAGTAAAGACTTTCGATCCCTCCACCTTTCTGGATTACCTAGCCGCCATCGCGCGAGACCTTCCAGACACGTGGGTTTGCGACAAATGCATGGCCCTTCATGCCGCCGACCGCCAAGACACACCACAGTCTCCTCTCACCAAGAGCTGCCCCTTGGCGCCCATGCACAGGGCCAACGGACAAAGGCTGTGCTGGCCTCACCATCGCCATGTCCAACTCGCCCTGAAATACACACGGCTTGGGGTCCAGGACCCCGAGCGGAGGCGTCACCTTGCCGAGCTGCTGGACCCCGTCTTCGCCCGCCACCCCCCCGACATTGACGACTCGTGGACCGCACGTGTGACGTGTTCATCGAGGGGGAAAGTCGTCAACGGGAGGTTTCTGCTCAAGTACACGTGGCACTGGGATGCGGCATCGGAGCCGATCGAGTACCTGAGTCGTGGCCCCGGCGGCTATCTCGTCATATGCAACCATCAATACCTCCCGGGGTTCTTGATGGCCTACATTTTCCAGCATGTGAAGCAGCCGGGAGAAGAGGAGGCAACAAAACTTCTTTCGCGGGGGCTGCGGGTGTTGGCGGAGATCCTTGTGCGCAAGGCAACTCGCGAGAGTCTGCTCGACGACCAGCGTGGCATGGAATTCACCGAGTCGTGCTCCGAGTGTCCTACGGATTTCTCTGTTTGTGTTGGTGAAGACGGCTTCTGCTTGTCGGCCTGGTACGATCTGGGACCTGAGGGATCTCCGTTTGACGAGGCTTGGACAACTCCTAGGATCCAGGAGCCGTATGGCATCGTCAGCGACCGCCTCCGAGAAGGACATGTGCGAGGCAGAATTCGACGCCTCTATCAGCAAACTGCACACCAAGACATTGACGACGAGTTTGAGTGATTGCCAGATTGGCTTGGCAAGGAGGACGTTGGGCGCTTGGGCTGAGGAAATCGACGGTGCACGCAGCACGGAGTTGGAATACATGTCACGGTTTCGGGATTTATTCCGCGAATGCAAGATGCCCTGATCGGAGTATAAGATCTCCATAAATACTGTCAGGTTATTAGGTTTTGTGGGGAAGAATTAGTTCGATATAAGAGCTGTTGGCTGGTTGACAGGGTGTACTGTGACAAGCAACGACGTACATGTACAATTCCCCAGGTACGCAGATCTCGTCCAGTCAAGGAGTTTCAACAAGCTGAGACCAGCACAGTTTCTACCTTTGAGTACCCCTTACCTCAGGTAAGATGTTCCTGAATCCTGGCAAGATGGTTATGCTGAAACGCCGGCCAACCAAAAACAGATCACCACGCACAAGGCTCGGGGCAACTATCCCAAACGCGAGTATCACCGTATCCACGTGGTATAGTGGCTGCTAGCATAAGCCCTTGAGTCCAATTTGCGGGTCTCCAGAGGTATTTTCCGAGTATGACACGGTGGCAGTTAAAGACGTCGTCCTGCCACCTTGTCCCTGTTGACTCGTTGGAAATCGCCGAACGGCATAAGAATCCTGACTACTCTGCAGCGAATCCGGCACAAATACGAGACGACAGCAGCAGCAAAAACAGGTGGGTGCCCAGGGCAAGGACGGGAATGCCCGACTTGATGAGGCAATCCACAAACATCATGGTGGAGTATCGGAGCAGGTCTGTCAAATTTTGTTACTTGTCTGACTCTTTAAAACTACAGCTAAAGAGCACAAGGACTAAGGCTACTAGAGCTGGAGAACGAGCCCTAGACATGGATTCAGATACATTCTCGGTTCGTAAATGAATCATGGCAAGCAAAACAAAGTTCCTATGAGGACATTACCTGGGTGTACCCGGCTCCCGTTTTATATGGATGAGAGATCAGAAACTCATGGACTCATTGTTGTCTGTTTAGGATTCACAATAACACACTGAGTGATGGCCAAGGTCCACTGACAAATCTGGCAACGAAGCAGCTACTAGATAGGGCGTATTGAGTAAAGGCATTCATCTGTGTCACTTCTCTCATACCGAATTAATGTATTCGCTTGGTATTCTTAGTCCATGCTTCGTACTAATTCACATTTTGACCAGCACGCTCAGTTCTTGATTGTTACACGGAAAAGGCCCAACAGATCGTGAAGCCCAATAAAAGGGCTTCACCGATACGGGACTTGTTGGTTACACGGCTTAAACACGTGCCCGGGCAAGAGCCTTAGGCCTAGGTGTTCCCTTCCTTCCCCTTAACAGCTCAAGTCCTTCAAGACCCTACGAGATTATTATCAAATTGAGCCCTTTTGCTCCAAGCCCTTAGTTAAGCCCTTGTCACATTGATCGACTCTAAATGAAACGGAATTTAGGCTAGCCATCCCTACGACAAGGGCTCAGTGTATGGTGACTTGGAGTAATAACTCAATGTATTTAACCATACGTTTTTTAAAGACCCAGATAAACTTAAGAGCTCTATTTACTTATGCCCTAGATGTCGTAATTATAGCCCTGGTGTAACACTCGTGGGACATTGCGCTTGCGCTCTGTGAATGGAGAAAAGTGACGGGCAATAAAGTTAAAACTAGTCTTGTCATCTCTCCGTCACCGGTTCAATTATCCAAATCACCAGTTTTTACATATAATCAAGTCTTGACGGTTCACATGTCGGCACGAGGAATGGCAACGTTGCCGGCGAGTTCTTGCTCAGCCACCAACAGTTGCACAACCTCTCATCGCAACTTGTTTAGCTGCACATGACTAGAGGTGTATGCAAAGTATTCCCAGCATGTCTGGCGCGACTCATTTTCTGAGGCGCCTGGCGGCTCGTCCCGCATCAAATATGATGTATGGGGTAGGCGGCGCCAGCGAGATTCAAGAGTGTTTTAGGCTTTGCAGTTTCAGCAGAGTCTCAAGTAAATACAGCCGAGTGGCGGACTGTAACCAGAGCGCCCTCGAGGACAGGAAGTCATTAGCAAGCTGTGTCATGCTTGATGGGAAACCAAGACAGGGGGTGTTGTTGGCGAGACGGTTCATACACTTGGGCCTGAGACCGAAGTTGGCGTTGAATTTCAGACTGGCCTCCCATTCATTGGCCAATTCGGCAAACAGGGTGCAAGTCCCGGCAGAGACGCGCCTTGGACGGAGCCGAGAATGAGCGACCACGGGCCGAAGAATGTTGCAGCCGCTGTTGGTTGCCGATGTGATGATCTGCCAATGCGGCCCGAACATGTTCATACGTGCGTCTATCGGCCGAGGAAGTGGGCGTCGTACGGTCTGTCCTTGTAGAACACAAAGCCCCTTGGTTGTCAAAACAGTAGATGAGGAATTCCAACCCGTGCGAAACGAAGACTCAAACCAAAACCAAAACCTGCTCATCTGTTTCGGTGCGCAAATCACGCCGACGCGACTCATACACCAACGTCGAGAAACGAAACGACATCCGGAAACGCAGCACTATTCGCCGCGCTTCCCCAGGACAAGCCGCAGCCACCTCGATCAATCAGCTGTTTCCCAAGACCAGCCGCAATGCAGTCTATATTGCTCTGTAGGCCCGAGCAACACGCAGCGGTGAAGCTGCTACGGCTCGGACCCCCAGCTTGCAGGAGTTTCCATGGCAGGCGACCGCTTTCCTCCGACCAAAGCTTGCAACACGAGTCATTCGTCGCACGCATAGGCATAGTGCGAAACGGAAGGCTTCAACTTGGTAGTCCGACAATTTATCTGCGGGAAATGGCGCCATTTCGGACATGAAGAGGCTTCCCATGTCCTTGGTCCTCCCTTTGTTCATCGCATATGCCGCGACAAGGTCGGTCACCTGGCCGCGCGAATCCGCGGACGCCCCAAGCGCACAGAACAAAATAAAGACATCGCCAAAAAGGGGCAAATTCAGCAATCTGACAAGCAATTGATGCGTAACCAGCGGGGCCGCGCCGAAACGTGTGGGGAATGAATCGTCAACTGCATCAGAAGCCTCGATTCAAAACTCGACCATGCATGCACACGGAGCGCCACGGTTCTTCATCGTCGTCGTCGCTGGCAAAAACGTGGTTCAACCTCATCATCCAGAGGGTATAAATACGCCCTCGGCTCCTCTGTCCACCATGCCTACTCAACCAAACACTTACTTGTCCTCATCAGCAGCCCCCGTCCAGATAGTCCATAATCCTCCAGTCTAGTCTCTGCCTACACAAACCATCATTCAACATGGCATCCTCACGTCAAGACTGGGAGAAGCGCATCTCCGACCTCATCAACGAGGCCAAGAAGCACCACGAGGCGTACCCCGCGCAAGTGGGCAACTTTGAGCTGCAGATTCACCCCTCCGTCTACTCTCCCAAATACTTTCCCGAAACGCTCTGGTACGGCCAGAACCTGCCCTCCATCGTCAAGGGGGGCTCCTTTCTCGAGATGGGCGTCGGCTCCGGCCTCGTCTCCCTGCATCTCGCCGCGTCCGGGTCCAAGGTTGTTGGCGCTGATATCAACCCCTTTGCGGTCGAGACGGCCAAGAACAACTTTGCGCTTAACCGGCAGGCGGGCACGTTTGTCGTCAGTGATATTTTTGACCAGATTGACGGAAAGTTTGACTACATCTTCTGGAATCACCCGTGGCAGATTGACTCGAGTGTCCCCGACGAGTTGAAGACGGAAAAGACGTTTGACTTGGGGTACCACCTGCTGCAGAGATTTGTGGCAGAGAGCGCGAATTATCTCGCTGAGGATGGGAAGGTGTTGCTGGGGACGAGCTCGTTTGCGGATTTGAAGGCTATTCAGTCTATAGTGTCCAAGGGGAGCGACTCTCTGGAGATAGTTCGGACCGGACTTGGACATTTAGGGGGAGGTGTTACGGAGGAATATTACATTGTTCAAATCTAACCAAGCTAAATGGAATAAAGATACATGGTTTTCTTATTGTTTAGAGCCGGAATCTACTTTACTTTATTTGCCTTGGTCCTTGTTTCACCGCACCAGAGTGTTGTATATTCCTGATGGAGCATGAGATTGCGTGTAAGAATGGTGAAAAACGGCGCATGGCAACGAAGTGTCTGCGTTTATCACCTAATATGACCTGACATGACCGGATCCATCCAAGAAACGAGAATCACGACTTTAACAATCAATAAAAGAGCTCAAGTTTGTAGGTGAATAGAAGATGTCGTCGAATTATTCAACGGGACAAGGTTGCAATGGGATTCGAGGCCCTGAATGACCATACAATTAGCCAGTTCTTTTCTAAAGCCTACATGGTATATATAGGTGCGATGGACTGGCTGACACTATTTCTCCAGCGTATAAACAGTAAACTTGGGTCGAGGGATATTGCGCGACATGTGGCTAAAAAGTGCAGTGTTGAAGTTAAGTAAGTGGCTGAGCACACTGATCTATCGTCTCCCCTGGTAAACAAATCTTGACTTGTTTTCTGGGACAGTGAGTAAACAGTAATTGACCATGGAAGCTCATGATAAAAGACAGAGACATAATCCCCAACGCTCGGCCGAGCGTAAATTCTCAACGACTCCACAGAGCGACCCGAAAACTTGCCCAGCTCAAAACGGGCTCGTCCTGCCATGGCCGTCGATGAAGTTAGTCGGCGGCTGCTTGTCTAGTCAGAATAAGGCGTTGACATGAGATGCTTGCGCACTACCATGATCTGCCACGCATCACAGTGGTTATCTTGAGGCACGAGGCGAAGAGACCCGGAAATAACAGCCGTTGGCCAATTATCTCTGATATCCAGCTTATAGTTGTGCCCTTTTGGCTCCGTCGCTGTGTTGTCTAGCATATCAATTACAGGCTCACGTTCCAAATTTGATATTATGGCTGCGATGGATGCAGCCGGACCAGCAACAAACGACATGTTTGTAACGACCTTGAAACTACGACAGTCACCGCCGCAACTAAAGAATACTTGGCTTGCCGAGCTGAACGTGGACTTTTACTTTCAAAGCTTTCGGGCTGGTGAAGGACCCGTGTGAGGTATTCGGTGGCCATCCCCCACCCGTCCCTATTTGCTCTCTCGATAAATGACAAGAATTCTTATGGACAATCATCAATTTATATAGCTTGACTATATCAGCAAGAGAAGTTGAGCAGGTGGCGCGGACTGGAACATTCAAGTGAATCTTGCATCCGGGTTTATTGATCAACATTGTTCCCTTCTTTCAAAACAGAAGCTGGACAAGAGAGACCAAGTGGTTGTGCTTGATAATAGAGAAAGAAGATGTGAGCAAGATCTGTGCAAGTATTATCCATCAAATCATATCGCATTCTACTTGCAACATGCTGTCGGGACGACCATGAGCCCTGGCCAGAGAAGAAGGGAAAGTTGCACATGTGAGAACTTGTAGCCCCACCAGCCTCGCGGCATTCAAAAGGACCAGACGGATTGATGACATTGGATCCATTCGCCATTGCCTGCTCATAATCATGCCTGCATTTGACACATCCACCAGACGCCATCATGGACAGCCCCTATGCCCAAGAACTCGCCACATCATTCGGGGCGCTCCGAAAAGCCGCGCAGCTCAGCCAATCCATCGCATCAGCCGCAGACAAGGGCGTCCTCGAAAAGGACGACCTGAGCCCCGTCACCGTGGCCGACTTTGCCATCCAGGCCCTGCTGATCGCCACCTTTCGGCACGCATTCCCCGGGGACCGCTTCGTCGGCGAGGAAGACGCCTCGGGCCTGCGGCGCAACGAGCTCCTCCTCAGCCGAGTATGGGACCTGCTGCGGGCGATTCGGCACGACGGGGACGAGGACGCGTCGCCCGTGCAGTCCAGGGAACACGTCTGCCAGCTCATCGACCTGGCGGGCTCGACGGCGCCCGGCGGCAAGGGGTCCGGGCGGACGTGGGTGTTTGACCCGATCGACGGGACGAGGACGTACGTCCGGGGCGAGCTGTACGCCATCAACGTCGCGCTGCTGGTCGACGGGGAGCAGGTCCTCGGGTCCGTCGGCTGCCCCAACATGTCTATGGATGCGGCGGCGCCCCTGGGGAATCGAGACATTGACCCCCTGGGCAGGGGCTGCATCGTGTTTGCCGTCCGCGGGCACGGCGCCTACGTGCGGCCGATGGCGGCGACCGCTGGTGACGACGCCGTCGCAAGGCCACTCTCCGCCGCCCGCTCGGGAGACGTCGTCCGCTTCGTCACATGCGTCGGCATGGTGGACTCGGCGCTGGACGGCGTGCACGAGGCCGTCGCCGACAGGCTGGGGGCTGCAGCGTTCCCGGGATGCGATCTGGTGCCGTGGGTTCTGCGCTGGGCGACGCTCGCGCTTGGGCTGGGAAACACGACCGTCTGGGTGTACAAGCAGCGGGATCGGTATGCCAAGGTGTGGGATCACGCGGGCGCCATGCTCCTGTTCCAGGAGACGGGCGGCAAGATTACAGACGTCCTGGGCAGGCGGATCGATTTGGCTGCGGGCAGGAAGTTGAGCGCCAACTTTGGCTTTGTCGCCGCGCCGGAGCATCTTCACGGCAGTGTGTTGGACACGGTCCATCAGGTGTTGAGGGAGCAGGGCCACGGGGACATGCTGGCCGCTTGAGGCTGCGACATACTCGTGATGAATGAGGAATTACCCATGCCACGCAAGATGGAGGTTCATGCGTAACGAGCACTAGACTTGGAGAGAGCCATCTGATAGACAATTTTCAATCTTGGCGAGTACAGACTATATCCCACGACCCCCGGCTCACAACAGACATCGCGTCTATCCAACCCAATCTCCAGTCATGCTTCGCCAACTTCACCGTCTAAAAATTCATCGCTTCGTGTAAACCCCCGTGCTCACAGCGTGATAGCCCCTTTTGCCAACCCTGTCGGTCAACTCGCTCCTCCACGCCTCCCCCCTAGCCACCCTCTGCATCGTTTCCACAAACGTCCATTTCGGCCGCCAGCCCAGCTCGCGCACAGCCTTGCTCGAATCGTACACCCTATCAATCCTCGCGAGGTGTTTCCACCCCTTGGCCCCAAACACCTCGTCAACCCCCGGCGCCACGCTCCGAAACACATCCTCGGGCCGGGAGTCCAGGCGAGCCAGCGTCTCGGCATCGCGGGAAAAGGGCGGCGGCGCGCTGATAATATACTTGGCCCATTTGATATCCCGCGCCCTGCCCATGGCGCACACCGCCGCGGAAACAATGTCCTCCACGTCGCACCGCCGGTACGCCAGCTCCAAGACCTTGAGGTTGTCGTCGCCCATCGCGCGCCGCCTGTCCCCGTCGTCGTCCTCCTCCGGGAAGAAGCGGCTGGTCCGCAGCACGAGCACCGGCATCCCCGTCTGCCGCTGCACAAGGGCACACATGTCCTCGGCGGCCACCTTGGTCACGCCGTAGATGTTCTTTGGCACCGGCACGACGGCCTCGTCGATCCACGCCGCCGGCGACCCGGGCTCGGGGCTCAGCGCAAGCCCAAAGCTGCTTGTTGTGCTGAAGAACAGGAAGCTCTCCATCTGGCTGCCCAGCCTGGCAGCCTCCTCCAAAAGGACCAACGTTCCGGTAATGTTGGTCTCGACAAACTGTTCCTTGGTGTGGCTTTCCACATGGGGTTTGTGGAGGGTGGCCGTGTGCAGGACGTGCTTGATCGGGTTGGCTTGCAGAATGCAGGACACCAAGGCGCGGTCGCTGACTGATCCCACGTGCTGGGTTGTTTCCGAGGCGACGATGTCGATGCCGACGGGGTTGAAGCCCAGCGAGGGCAGTGTGAGCATCAGTGCCGTGCCAAGATGGCCCGACGAGCCGGTGACGAGAACATCGTGATGAGGCATTCTGTATTGACTTTAGCGTCTGTGTTTGACCATGGAGGAATCCAATCGCAGCCGGCGCTATTTATATGTCCTTTTTTGGTCAGGATAGTTGTTGTTTCTGTCTTGCGCTCTATTTGAAAATGGGATAGTAACCGGGCACCCAATTCCAGTCACAACGCTGTTCCGTGCAGAAAGAATGACAACTTCTCTGGTTCACGCCGAAGCCCCGTAGAATCAGTGGGGCGGCTGGGCATTTCCAGGCGGCGAATGAGTCAACAACCGATCCGAACCTTGGCATCGGTCCCCAGAGGTGCAAACCGCTGTCAACGGAGACAAAACTAGTGGATCATCGTGAGATGTACGAATTGACCGATATTGTCATGCATGCAAAAACCATCTCGGGCCGGTCTTCTTTAAGGTCTGACCTGGCTGCCAGCTGTCACCGGCCGTCTGACAGTTGGCCGAACCTGAGAGTGGACTCGGTGGAGTCTCCGAAATCAGGAACAAGACATTCAGTGTTCACTCCGTATTATTCATTCAATCATAATATATCCCTCTCCTATACCGGAGAGATCAGGGTTCCCAGTCGCATCATAGCCGCCGCAGGCTCACCCTCACCACTAGCCCCCAACCCGTCCGGCTCTCCCAGATACCCATCTCGCTCTGTTTTCGAAACGTCGCTTCTTCCGCATTCACCGTCATACAAACGTCATCCAAAGGTTTCCGATATGGTGTCAAAGATGTAGAGGCAGTCGGCGCCTCCGTCTTGGCTGGTTCGTCCTTCTTGAACATGGACCAACGGCCAGCCATCTTGGTCGCCTTGTTCCGTTCCGCCTGGGCCCGAACCGTTTGACGATCAACAGACGCAGTTGCACGAGCCGGCTGGAGATGCTTGGCTAATCGCTTCGCCATGTCTTCGTCTGACCACCACAATTCGTCCCGGGGCCCCGATTTGCCGCACTGCTCCTCGTCGTCGTCAGACCAACGGCCCCATTCATCAAACTCCTTGGGGCCGCCCGTCTCTGATGTGCAAGTCGCTGAATAATGCTGCGGTTTCTTATCGCCATCTGCTTTGAGGTGTCTCTCAACGCGTATCAGTTTCGTCACTTTGTCGCTCTGTTTCTGCTCATTGTCGCTAAAGACCCATCCCCTCCCGATGGCTTCATCCGGCACAAGGGTTGCCTCCACCAGCGTCGGCGGTGGACTGTAGGACGCTATGGAATCGAGAAGAGCCTCGACGTGCGGGACCAAAAGGGACAGCATCTCGATATCTTGCTGATCGCGGGCGGATGACCGAGCGGCTTGTTCCTCTAGTATCTGGCCCCGGAGACCAGATAGTTGCGTGGAGAAGAGGGACGAACTCTGCGGCACGTATACATGGCTCTGCGTGGTATCAGAGGAATATGAAACAGATCCCGTAGGGGCGGTGGAAGAGTATGGTGGCGGCTGGTCCTCGTCTTCGAACATTTTGAAAGGTTGTCGTGACATTTGGCAAGGAGGAAAGCCGAGGAGAAAGTTGGGCGTCCCAGCAGGGGGATACGCCAGGTGAGATCAATATCTCGGGAAAGGCGGTCTTCTCTTTCAGAAGCTGTCTATCTCAAGTGTTCGGTGAGTGTTCAACACACCCTTGCAACTCGAGGTCCAACACGGCCTTTGACGAAGGGGCTGGGCCTGCTCACTAGCAAACAACAGTCATGTCAGACAAGGTTTCCACGCACGGGCGATGCAACCAACTGTCGCGACCCGCGACAGTCAAAAGGGGCGAAGCGAACACGTGCCGGACATTGAACGGAAAGAACAAATGCCATAAGACTTGAAAGGCAAATCATGTCCCCCGCGCCATGCACCTCTCCGGATGATACCGGATCCAGCTCCATGGAGTCATGGACAAAGGCAATGTGGGCCGAACCTTTCAAGTTCAAGCCGAACGTGGTGGCTGTGTGGAGGAGGCGCAGTTTGCGCTCCGGCTTGGCAGCTCCTCAGCTTTGGGCCTGCTGCATCACAGCTCAAACGCATGTGCCTTGACTGGAAATAATCAAAGAACCCATCCATCGATGGGGAAAGCTGGGTTGAACGGGGCGATGCCCAAAACAACAGAGCCAAGTTCCGACTCGGCGTGAGCATTAAAAAAAAAAAGTGAGGCGGACTCACTCCAGCCCATGACAAGGATTAACAAGCCATATCAAAGTCGAAAATCCGCCAACGCATCGTCATGTACTCCACACATATGAACAGACACATGTGATGCCATTGTATAGTAAGTTTACACCGACTGAGCAAACGAAACTAAAGCCTGAGCATGACGCAAGGAGAGACCGCCCCCACCAGGCAGAGCAGATATATGCTGCCTTGCAGAATGACAGCAATATTATCAATCTCTTTGGGAGGCAGTGCACCACAACCTGAGCTCTGAGGTGCGGCTGGTGCGGCATTCTGTTGGTTACACTTCACTCGCGGCAGGCAGGGGAGTTTGCCCGACGGAGATGCACTTCCAACCCCAACAAGATTACTCTGTATTCCAGCCGGTGAAGCAGGTTTCCTTTCTCCACATTCCACCCCAATAAAGCTGTCACGAGAGCACACAGCCTTGTTCCTAGTGTTCCATGAGGCGGAACATGGATGAGACGGACCAGGATGCTACCTCAGCTACAGGACCGACGCCGTAAAGGGCAAGTTTCTAGAATCGCTTGTTCGCCATTGGTGCGAGTTTAGTTCAGTTTGACGTTTGGGACTTGAAAGGTCGGTCATCGCTTTTACACAGGCCAAGCCAAGCCAGCCCAACATAGCCCAAGGCTTTTCGCATGCCTTGCTTGTCTTTCGTTTGCGACATGTTGGTTGTGTGCCGTGACTTCAGCCGAGACTGATGAGATTCACTGTGTAGCCTGCCTGCTTGGGCATATTCTGCCAGGCAGGACATATAAGGAAGTGGCCACCCCAACCAGGCCTTTGTTGGGAAACAGAGAACACAACGCGAAACTGATCCAAACAGCTCTCATCAAAGATCAAACAGAACAGATTATATTTATTCAAACAGTACATTTAGTAAGTGCCCAAGGTTCATTTATTCCGTCGCGTCCCGTCTATATATACCTCGTGGCTCGTCGTCTTGCCGCCACGTCCTCATCGCTTCCTTCATCTTCCCCCAGCTGACACTTGCAAAAGGCCATTGCACCAAACAAACACAGTCATCCACAATGCTACGTTACAAGGTATCCGGCCCCGACGAGTACCTCGCCATTACGGGATGGCGCGTCCGCACCGTCAAGATCACCAAGTCATCCCTGGTGTGGCCATTCCAGCGTTACACGCGGTTCAGCGTCCAGCCGCACGACTACGCCATGGACCTGCAGGCCATGACAAAGGAGAAGCTCCAGTTTTCGCTTCCCGTGGTCTTTACTGTCGGTCCAGACGTTAATGCCCGCGGCGCCAACTCCTCCTCGGAGGCGGAATCGGCAAACGAGGGGACTGCCGGTCGCGAGGGAGCTGCCGGTCGTGAGGATAACGGCGACGCTCTCATGAAGTATGCCATGCTGCTGGCGGGCTCTGACGACAAAAAGACCGACGCCAGGGCCCACGTGGCCAGCATCGTCAAGGGAATCATTGAGGGCGAAACCCGCGTCCTGGTGTCGAGCATGACCATGGAGGAGATCTTTACTGAGCGGGAGATGTTCAAGAAGCGAATTTTTCGCAACATCCAGGGCGAACTCGACCAGTTTGGTGTAAGTGCCATCATTGAGGTCATTTTTTAAAGAAGAAAAGCATGACATCAAATACTGACTCAGTCTAGTTGAAAATCTACAATAGCAAGCAAGTTCCAGCCCTCCCTTTTTCCTTCATTGCCAATCTCTTACTAACCCTTTTTTTACAGTGTCAAGGAGCTAAAGGATGCTCCCGGATCCGTCTACTTCGCGTCCCTCTCCCGCAAAGCGCACGAGGGCGCCACCAACCAGGCCAGAATCGACGTCGCAGAAGCGCAGCTCCGAGGCAACGTCGGCGAGGCCAAGCGCAAGGGCGAGCAGGAGAGGGAAATCGCCAAGATCCAGGCCGACACGGCCGTGCAGAAGACGGAGCGGGACATTGAGCGCGCGGCGGCCGAGGCCCGGCTCATGACGCAGCAGACACACCTCACGCGAGACGTCGACGTGACGCGCGTCGAGGCGCAGCGCGCGCTCGAGTCCAAGGACGAAGACCTGAAGAAGCAAGTCGAGATCAAGCGCGCGGCGGCCGAGATGGAACGCCTGCGCGCCAAAGACGTGGTCCAGGCCACCATTGCCCGCGAGAGCAAGCAGCAGGCCGCCGACGCCGCCGCGTACGAGGTCACGGCCAACGCGCGCGCCAACCAGGAGGCGAACCAGCGCCTGGCCGACGCCGACGCCTACAAGACGCGGGTCGGGGCCGAGGCGGAAAACTACGCCGCCCAGCAGAGCGCCGACGCCAGCGCCTTCCGCCAACTCAAGGAGGCCGAGGGAATCTCCGCCATGGCCGACGCCTACGCCAAGCTTGCGGGCGCGTTTGGCGGGCCTGCCGGCCTCTTGCAGTACATGATGATCGAGAAGGGCACCTACGTCGAGCTGGCCAAGGCCAACGCCGAGGCCATCCGCGGCCTGCAGCCCAAGATTAGCGTCTGGAACACGGGGGCCAGCGGCGCCGGCGAGGCGAGCAGCAGCGATCCCACGGCCGCCATGCGCAACGTCTACCAGATGCTGCCGCCGCTCATGACCACCATCAACGAGCAGACGGGCATCACCCTGCCCGAGTGGCAGTTTGGAAAGCTCAACGCCGGCGTGCAGGCCATGAACCAGAGCAATGTCAATGGCCACAAGGCCGCCAACTAGCTTCTTCTTTCCCGAGTCTTGAAGCGCCGCAACATCAAGGGCGGATTCACAAGCAAAGGACCAGCCGATGCGCAAGCGGCTGCATGTACACTACGTTGATACCCTTGACTTTCTTTTCTCTTCTTTTTTCATTTGTTTCCCCGTCTTGAAATAGAATTTTCCCCCTAGTATAGCCATAAGCCTAGCCATCTACGTTTTACACCCACATGCAGTTCTACCGTGTTTGTCAAACAACGCCACGAGTCCCATGCTTCCGCATCCATCTAACACGCCACGCACACAACAGCCCCTAACTAGCATCGCCAACCTTGATCACCACTTTACCAAAGTGCTTCCCGCTGGCCAGATACGCCATGGCCTCCTTTGCGTCGGCAAACGCAAAGACCCTGCTCACGACGGGCCTAATCTTCTTGTCCTCGTAAAAGCCCAGCATCTCCTCGAAGCGGTCCTTGCCGCCGTTGATGATGCCGCGCAGCGTCACGTTGCGCCGCAGCGCCAGCACATTGACATTGAGCCTCTGCAGCCCGTCGCCGCCGGCGGGGCGGTCCTCGTCCTCCTTGCCCGACAGGTACCCGATGCAGTTGATGACGCCGCCAAAGGCCACGCTCTCGAAGCTCTTGCGGAGGGTGCGCGCGCCGCCCGTCTCGAAAATGACGTCGGCGCCCCGGCCGCCCGTGGCCTCCATGACGGGCGCCTGCCACTCCCAGCACGTCTTGTAGTTGACGGTGTGGTCGGCGCCCAGCTCGCCCGCCGCGCGGCGCAGCTTGTCGTCGGACGAGGACGTCACGATGGTCCGGTAGCCCGCGGCGTGGGCGGCCTGCAGGCCGGCCACGGCCACGCCGCCCGTCCCCTGGAGCAGCACGAACCGCGACCCCGGGTCCGGGTCTTCCCCGTCGGCGCGCGTGCCAATGTGCCGTCCCAGCGGCCGCATCCAGTTGAGGCTCGTCCACGCCGTCACGCCCGCGACCGGCAGGCAGCTCGCCTCCTCGTCCGTCAGGTACCCCGGCACGCGGACCAGCGAGGCGGCCGCGAAGACGCGGTACTGCGCGAGCACCCCCGGCAGCGGCAGGCCCAGCCCGCTGGCCATGTCCTCCTCGCGCACCGCGCCCCGGAGATGGGTCTGCAGGAAGATGGACGCGACGCGGGCCCCCTCGCCGAGCAGCCCGGACCGGCTCTCGACCACGGTGCCGCACATGTCGGAGCACGGGACCAGGCGCCGCGCCGGCTCGCTCGACGCGTGGTGGTCGTACTCGCCGCTGCAGACTGGGCGCGCGTCAAGAGATAGTGTCAGTCGGGGGACTCTCACTCGGCCCGAGAGAAAACTCACCCTCTTTGTCGCGGTAATTCAAGCTCACGGCGTGAATCTTGACCAGCACCTCGCCCTCGCCCGGGCTCGGCACATCCGCCTCCTCCATCTGCAGCTTGTCGATGCCGTCCAGCCCCGTGGTCCACTGCTTCATCTTGTCTGGTGCCATGGCTGCTGGCTCTCCGTGTCCCGAGTTGCCCCCCAGGAATCCCGGGAGCCAGGACGCCAGTGGCATCGGGGGCCTAGTTATACGTCTCTGCCGACGAGGACCGGAAATTCCGATCTCTCCACAAATTCGTCGCTCGGCCGGGGCAATGTTGGGCCGCGCGTTGGAAATCAAAAAAAACGGAATTAAAAAACCGTTGTAGGAAAAGCTGCCGAGATGATTTCTTGGGCAAAACGAATCAACAAATGACGGGGGAATGGTAAAGATGAGTACTCCGTACCTAGGTGGTTATAACACACCACCACACTCCGTTGGGTCAAGATGACGTGTTGGGAGGACGGGCCCAATCACACAGCCAGTCGTCAATGGGCATCGATTAGGGTGTCAAGGGCGTTTCAGATTTCGCCTCCGAATATCAACCCGCTCACAAAGCATGTGTGTGCTCAAGGCAACCTCGCTGCTCGAGCCGTGAATCCTATCGTCAACCGTCAAGACTTTAAAACTCCAACTCAGCATCCCGGACAAGGATGAGGCCGCCAACCATCCGAACTTTCCGGCTGCGCGGCAAACAATGGGCCTCGATCCAACCGTCACCAGGGTGCCAGGCACTGCAAGTTCCATAACATGATTTATTTTGCAATACTCAAGAGACAATTCGTACACAGCTGCCGTGCTTCGCTACTCTCGTGCCACTTCCCTCTCGCCTCTCGCTCCCTTGTCTCCCATCGCTGGCCATCAAGGCTCAATCCCAATCCGGCAGTCTCACTCCCATTAATTCACCTCTCATTGTGTTTCCGAGAAACCCTTTTGTGTATCACTTTGCTCCTGTCTGTATTTCAACCAAAAAATTTTTCATACTCTTCCCAATTCACGTCCACCACCACAACCGCACCACAGCCAAATCTCATGCTCACACTTCCGACTCTGATAAGAAAACCAAATATCCAACACAACAATGCAGCCCCCAACGCCACTCTTCATTCAGGTGGCTTGCTTGTGTGATTGTGCAAGCAGCAAGTCTGTAATGCCGAGACACCCTGCTCATCTCTCCTTCTGGTCACAGCATGAATGCAAACCCAGTCCACTTGGAGCTCTGCAATCGACAAAGCTAGGGAGAAAAGCCACCTGTTATGGGAGGCAAGTAATTGAACAACCAAGATATCCGAATATGAAGCACCACAACATCGTATACCGTCAAGTGCAACGGCATACTCAGTGATGGCGTATTATATCCTGCCATGGACCGCACTGAGCTGAGCCTATGGAGGGAAACCACAAACCCAACAACAAAAAACATGATTAACCAAATTTCAAACATGAATGCAGCAACACAAAGACTTTTTTTGTCGTTATTTTCTTCGCGTCATGCCAGTTTCCACCACTTGTACTGAACAAATAATTCTCTCCTCCGCTTTGTCATGCTAAACGCATTCTCGCCTGCAATCGTCCTCACGTTCGAATCGTCTCCTACCGAAAACATGAAAGAGGCCCAAATGAAGTCTCACTCGTTGTCGTCACGGTCGTAACTGGACGCCAGACAGGGTATTATGGTGGGTATACTGTGATCGTGCTCGTCGCCGATCAAACTCCCGCCACTGCTGGCGCGAGGCAGCGTTCGCCAGGAGCAGTTGGTGCGGCTGTCTAGACGTGAAAGTCGTTAAAACGTCGTCATCATCAATGGTTTTGTAGTTTTATTCATAGATCTTGTCGGCAAAAGGTACAATGAACAAGCTTCAAGGTGCGTCTGGAAGCGAGTCGTCATCTTTCGTAATGGTCGCCCATGTGTTGAATAATGCTGTATCCTGGTCCGTACCCCATACTCTCCTTGAGGCTTTGGCATCATCATCAGCGTCGATACATGAGCAAATGGCTCGCACCACATTGCTTCGATCGACAATCTTCATAAAAAAAAATGGTGACTATATATATAGATATGTAGCGTGTTAGGGGGATTTCCAAAAACGGGCAAAGACAATTTCGCGTCAAGCGTCCGGAAAAGAAATGTCAATATTACAAAATATCGTTAGCTTGAGAAGCCGCAAATCGGCTTAGCTTCTCCACATCGCTTCGTAATTGAGGGTTCGTGGAAAAGTCGTAGGCGTTCGGGGTGGTGTTTTAGTGATACCTAGAGGCACCAGTGGGATTAGCGGCCACACGGGCACCACTGTCTGATGAATCTACTGGCACATATTAGCTTTGCACATCGATATACACGCATGTCACCCCAGACGTACCGCTGCCTCGCTGCATATGTCCGTTAGCTCGACCACGGCCGCCAAAGCCACCCGTCGACTCCCATTCGGGACCACGAGGCTGCCTCTCAGGAGCGCCCTTGTGACTGGCGACACCAGGTCGCTGGCTGCCAATAGCCCCTGGAGCGTTCCTGCCCTGCGATTGTAGCGGGTTCGAGTCGTAAGGGCTGAGGTTCAATCCGCTGAGACCCGCGATGAGACTGTCACCCTTGGGGCCTGGTGTTCCTGGATTTCCAGGGTGGGCAGGCTGGTAGTCGCCGAATCGAGCAGTGGAGCCTGGAACCATGTTGTTCAGACCGCTACCTGGGGCGAGATAACTGGAGGAGGCTTGCGAAGGGCTGGGCGTGAATGACCTAAGATCGGCAAAGCTCTTGGCTGCCCGTAGATTATTAGGAACACCGCTACCGTCGGGGCTCCCTGGAAGCTCCAGCGTGGGACCTTGCCGGCCCATCACATGCGAATAATTATTGGCTGCGGCTCGAGATTCCCGATCTGCGGCAAAATCAAACGTTGCCGCCCGGCTCAAGCCACGCTTGTGCACGTCGAGGCTGTTGGCTGGAACGTTTTGGATGTTGGCTGTGGGAGATGGCTGTTGTCGCTTCAACACCGTAATCTGCCGTGAATCAGCTTCACCGATGGATTGATGCTCCAAGCCCATGTGGTGAGCTAAGATATGGATGGATCGCCGGTGTTCTGGGCTAATACCGGCAGGGAACACCAAAATCTCACGACTATCATCTCGTTTGAACATGACCAGTTCAGTGTAAAATTCGAGGCTCTGGGGGTCGTTCAAATCGACATCTCCTACAGGGCAGGTTAGTATCGAGATGGTACGCATTGGCAAGTGAGGTGTCTGTTCTGGAATAAATCACACACGTACCCAGGTGAGATGACGGTGTTCGCTGTTGCGTCTGCGACATGCTACTCAGTGATTGAATGGAGCTCTGCTGATGAAGAATTGGAGCACGATGCTGCTCCTCGAGTTGTCCACGCCTCTCTCGTTTTTCTCGTTCAATGCGCTCCCGTTCGGCTTCTGGCAGCATTTTCTTATATTCGACTCGAAGCTTTCGTCCGTGGACATCCATGCCGTTCATGGCTTCGATAACCACCCTGGTGTCCTCAGCAGACTGGAAGTTGGCAAAAGCGAGTCCCCGAAACACGCCATTGTCAAAGTGATAATTGAATGCATATGGCTGAGGCAAATTCAAATCTAGCATAATGGAGGCCAGGGTTTCCTTTCTAACAGCAAAAGGGATGTTCTTGATCACAATAGCAGTAGGGATAAGCTGATCGCCATCCGAGGCGGTCGAGCGCAGGTCTGGTGACGTGTGAGCCTGTCCATGATCAACACGAAGTCCACCATTGGACATTTGCCCCCCATTCAGACTACCCGGGAATGATGGTAGCCCATTGTTGGGCATCCCCATGGCGCCTTGATCTGTCCAGGTCTGCGTAGGGTCATATTAGCATGCAAAACAGGAAATTGAGCTCCAGGGCAGGCGTCACGTACTTGAGGCAATGCAGCTCGTCGGTTGACGCTTCGCTGGCGATTTGGTCCATTGATAGCCCCGTTGACGGTAGCGACGCCGACAGAGTTGTAATTCCATGATTGGCCATTATCCAGCATGTAGCCACCAGGCATTCCACCATGGCCAGACATGCTGTCAATTGCCCTGGGATTGTATCCGCTACCTATTCTATCCGATGGATATAGAGCCGAAGAGCCGAGTGGGACATCAAACGGCCGCTGCGGTTGGCGAGGCAAAGTCAGACCGGAAGCGAAGCCAGCTCCATAGTTTTGTCGTGACGACGTCGGCGATCGGCTGGCATGGCCTGTGTAATCGAGGTAACCCATGTCGTGGGGTTGTTGGCTCATTGTTTTGGGAAAAGATGGCGCCGAAGGCGATGAGTTGCTGCTGTTTTCTCACAACAGATGGACCCAGTCAATAATTGTTAGTCTCGTTGTCTTGGAGACGCCGAAGGACGATGCCAGCTCGACGAGACGTGACGAGCTTTCTCTGCGACGCTTGACTCAAGATGGAGCAGGACTTCACAAACAATGAGATATCTGTTACAAAGATGTCAACAGCAATGCGTACACAGCCGCACACGAGAGGGTAAAAAGTGTTTGTCGAAACAGCGTCAGTCTGCTGTTTCTCTCGGGGGGTAGCAGCTCGATTCCTAAGTCATAAAAAAGGCCAGTCTGAATCTCCGCCCAAAGAAGAACACATAAGAGTTGGGGCGAAGGACGAGTCGACCGTCAGGCCAGGCGACTGACTGGTGGTTGAGGGACAAAACTCGACGATTCTGAGAAGCGGTGGAGTCAAATTTGGGGCCACTCTCGAAATATGCACGGCTGTCTGCGATGAATAGACGACGAATGGACAGCAAGCGACAGTGCTAGCCGTTGGCAGGCAGTATTTCAGCCAGCAATGTTGACAAGATTGAGGCCGGGTTGAGATTGAGGATGCGAAATCCTCGTGGCGGCGTCGTGAGAGGCTCGGGGGAGGCACAGAAACTGGACGCAGGGCAAATATGGTTTGCCGGGTCTAGGAAGTCAAGTGGTGGCGTAGCAGCTTGGCCGCGGTGGCCGGGAGAGGCTGCCAATAACCTTGGAGGGATACGGCAGTCGGGAGAGGATCAGGTGTGACGGCTGCTGATCACGACTCGCGCTCATATGCCGCAGCAAACACACAGGACGAAACGAGATGCCGTGCGGTGGGCGTAGGCGTACGGAGGCGACGCGGGCACGAGGACGGGAAAGGAGCAAAGGATCAAAAGACAGGAGAGGAGGAGGAGGAGAAGGGGGAAGCACCCAGCTAAGCTCTATGCAAAGTCCTCGAGGGGGGGATTGGGAGTTTGGGGGGTCACAAAATGAGACTCGGCGTGGTGGTCAAACAGAAAAAAAAAGACATGGATATGGGATGGGGCATTTTGGGGCAACCTCGAGGTTGGAACATTGGAAGTCGGGGGGCGGAAGCTGAGCCGGTGGGTGGTCTGGTCTGGTGTGCTGCTGGAGGCAGCTGGAGACTCACTGGGTGCTGGTCGCTGGGTGCCGCAGAACGGGGCATCTGGAGACGAGACTCCTGGGATCCACCCACCAGACGGTTTCTGCCTTTGCTCACCCACTTTGGCTTGCATCAACCCAGCAACCTGTTGACGAGGACAACCAAGCTTGACACAACAGACACGCTTGGCCGTTGTCGCACATGTCAATAACCTCTATTACGTCTAGTCATTCTAAGGGCTCCTCAAGTTGCATGTTTTGACGTCTCCCGAAAAGACCAAGACGTCCAACACAGTGTAAGAAGCAAGAAGAAAAGAAAAAAGGGCCCTGCCCCAATGACGACTACTTGGACTTATTCACGCTGGCTACAACACACGGTGCGGCACATATCCGCACTGTCAGACTCGGCGCTTGGGCCAATGAGGAGTGGTTTGTACCTTGCCACCGCACTTGCCGTAGGCAGGTACATGCAGGCTACAGGCGAACAAAGAGCCCAGCTGAGCTTGCCTGGCCGCTCCAATGGCCCAGGCTGGTGCTACAGTGCGAGTGCGGCACGCCCGCACGCTTGGACCCAGATATCATTTCGATTGCGGGCTTCTGCTTCGCTTCCTCGTCACGATATTAAGGCTGTTCTTGTGATTGCGCAAATATCTCCGGACCCAGCGAAGGTTTGGCAGGGTCTGTGACACCGGCACGATTCAGACATCTAGCCGAAGCATGATGAAGGTGTGAAGCTGCATTGATGCATCACCATCAGGAGTCATCAACTGCGTGAGTGTCTCGAGACCACCGACGGGCTCAGCCGCTGTCCACAAGCAGCACTAGCCATTCCTAGCCGCCATCTGGGCATCCGGGGCTTGGACCCTACCGAGCACCCCAGCATCAGATGGTTTAGACCCCGTCTTCAGTATGGCTGTCGCTCTCCCCGTTAGGCATTGGCCACGCAACGCCACACGAGAGCCAATTCTTGCGCATCGATTTAGGCGAGAGTTCAGGGGGCAAGCGGGCAAAAAGACGCGCAGGTAGCAGAGGCTATCATTACGCCCTACTCCGTACTATTCTCATTGTATATACGGCCATGGGGTGCAAGTGGTGTGACCCTGGGGTGGTGCTGCAACACAATGCGGACGGTGTCTGTGTGGCCGCGGTCTTGGATGCCTGCCGCCGCACTCTGCAGCCCAATGGCTCCAAAATTATGCTTGCTCCAAGTCCTAATGCAGCAGAGAGAGCGTTCCAAGGTTCAGCACTAGCAGCATCTACCGAGCAGCCTCTTTGTCTGTACGGTGTACATACTATTGATGATATAAACAAACAACCGCTGGCTGATCCGTGGTCCATACTCTAGACAATCCCAGAATATATCGACTGCGCTGTTGGGCCGATGTCACATGTGCGGACTGGCGTCTCCTTCGCTCCTGCCAGAAATGGGGCAGATGCCATCATGTGTCGAGGGGAAATGATTTTTGCCTCGACAAATGTATGCGCCCCCCTCGCTTGGTGCTCTGCGCTCGGCACAGATTTCACGACACTCTTGTTGTTGCTCTTGTCCCGTTTTGCTTTGCTCTGTGAAGTGAAACTACCTACCAAGTGCCAGCACCGAGGTGATGCTCAGGATCGACACCAGTCTCTGGCGTTCAGATTGACAGTTGAAGCCCCTCGCATGCCGGGGCCCTCGAACCCCTTCCGGCTAGTAAATGTCCTTGCTTCAAGACCGTCTGCGACATTCGCCTGCCTGCTTGGCTTGCGTTGCTTGAATAGGGGTAGGTGCCAGCTTTGTTGCTGAGCAGAAGTCGCATGAGCGACGGCGTTTGATCCCGTAAAAGTCTTGAAAACTTGAGACGGCAAGATAATGAATCATCTTGATATCAGTTTGGTGAGCAATCCTCCAGCCCTTGATACCTGAGACCAGACACGTGCAATAACCAGGATTGAGCGCCTAGGTCATTCGCTCTATTCGTTTGTCTTGAGCAAATCTCGTCTGACCCCACCGCTCTACGCCATCAACTATTTGTACCACTGTCTGCTCCGTACAATACGGTGTGGTGCAACAAAGGACAATATACGGGTGCCTGCGGTTCCGAGAAGCTTCTTCAAAAGAACTGTACTATGCAACTAGGATTCTTTTTTTTTTCTTTTTTCAGTTCCTGCTGCCGTGTTGGTCCAGCCTCTATGCCGCGTGTGGCTGTGGAGTTTTGTCCCTCAAAAACTAGTATTACCTCGTATTGTCGGCGACGGAAACTTGAGAAATGGTACCGAGTAATCCGTACCCAGCAGTTGACCAGCTTCTGATGGGACGGTGGTATTATAGCAGATTGATTATGCGGGGCTTGTTGGATGATAGGCCAGGACGCTATAGCTTCTTGGCCTATCGCACTGATTGTCTGACCAAAATGCTGCTTTACCGATTGACTTACGGAGGAGTATTTCGAGATTTACGGCGAACCTACCGAGTACCGCGGGAGCAAATGAATCGTCTTTCGCCCCTGGCGTCTTTGGGTTGCAATGATTCTAATAATACCAAACAGGCTCGCGCGCTCCCGGGGATTGCACCAATATGGTCTGTTGGCCAGTCCCATTCCTCGCGTCCTCGCCATTCATTTCCTCACCTCTTTACTCAGCCCCTGAACTAGACCTTTCACATTTTCGTTTGCCACGCGTTGGCTGTGCGATGCGGCCCGCCGCCGGTTCCAATTTCAAGATGGGCCATTGATTCGGAAGACCCTGGTTTTCCCAGGATAGCGGCCTCCTTGCCGGAACGAGACCCTTGTTGGGAAACTTGACGCAATCCGGTCGCGCCTTGTCTGTCAATCTTGCCCATACAAATATGTTTCTAAACGCAAAGCCCTTCCGCAATTTTCGCCCAAAGACCGGCCGGCTTCTGCTCCATATCAAAGATAATCGATCAAGTATGCGGCAAAACATGCAGGGAGAGCTTGTCCCTCTTCTCTTGGGACATTTTATACTGCCGAAAACGAAATCGAGTCATCGCCACTGAATGAGTTACAATGTACGGAGTACGGCTAAGCAGCCTTCAACGAATCGGACCCTGTTGCGTCGGGACAGGGGCGGGGATGGCCCGTTGTTGGCGCCAAAGTCCCTTCGGCCCCTGTCCTGACCAGCGGACTGGCCCCGTTGTCGGTGAGTGGCGACTCTGGAGCGAAGCAAATATACTAGTACCCCGTACTCTGTACGCTCATTGACCGCCTGTGGCAGGTTATGAGTAGCCGTTGTGAGTTGTAGGCCAGCATAAAGCATGAAATAGTCACTGGGGTATCTGAGCCTATACATACATAGGTACGTACGAGATCGCAGACAGACCATAGTGGCCATGTAAAACACCAGCTCGACACTGTACCCTGGAGCTTACGGATGAAGAATTCAAGCAGGGATACTACAACCCTTTCTTGGTTGGTAAAGACACTGTGCTTTGGTAACACAAACAGTGTGTCTCCCAAGCTTGTAACAAGTCTTCTGCATCCAGAGTATCATCAGACACTTGCTAAGTTGGATCAACTGCCGACTCATCACCCGACCTCCCCGTCCTCAGAGGTTCACACCATCACATAATCACGGGACATGGACAGACTGGTCCTTTTTCCTGCAAGGTGACGCTTGTCTCATCTCTGTGGGAACAGGCCGTAACGCAATAGGGTTGCGGTTATCGCTATCCAAGTTGAGGTCTGCAACTGCCAAATACACAGCCACCACACGTATGTATGATTCCTTAACTCACCCGGTACATGTATGGAGTACCACATCTTTTGTTCCGGCCACAAGAAATTACTTACCTGTGATGCTATAAATAGGGTTCCTGAGGGACCTACGGAGTACTATGTATGTACAACTCGCTCTTTCTTTAATTATATGCTCGTATATCGCGATTAGGAGAATTGATTCCACCTTTAGTGGCAGCTTGGTGACTCCGGCGTACTCATCGTACATATGGAGGCCAGTATTGTACTCCGTACATACACATGTCTGACACTTTTGCTATTATAGGCGACAAGAGATTTCACACCCAATCAGTCACTTATCTGGGCGTCGCCAGACTAGCTCTCGCCTGTTTTGGCGCAACGCCAGAGGGAAAAGACGAGACGATCCCGCAACCAGACTGCATCCGGGCGAGCCTGTGCAGAGGCCGGCCCTAAACTCACTGGTCGGTCTGCATGTACGGGGTGATGCTCCATCTGCAGCTGCATCATGCATGTTCATATGCTGTGCATGTGTCCTTGGACTCTAACCCCCCTGCGATCGGAGCACGGCCTTCGGTTATGCGACCGCCCAGATCGGGTTCCTATGAACGCCATCATCATCATTGGCTACTCTGTCCTACCATGCCGTGCTTCGAGAAAGTCCAGATGGAATAAACGCGGCCGGGTTGCAGCCAGATATGTAAAGCCAGGGAATACAGAGCCTTCAAATGGAGAGGCGTTCCGTCCCTTCTTTCGCTTTTAACCTTGGAGCCGGTTTAGCTCTGCTACATATCGCATATGTTGCTAGAGACACACCGCAGTTGTCGGCGGGATATATTTTTATACAACTTGGGTAATGCCAGGCACCATGGTGTATCACGGGTGAGCATATCATTGTACGAGACCTCACAGCGTCATAACATTGTGCACTCATGGCGACGTTTATCTAATGAACCACAGTGGTTGGCTCATGGGCATTCCGCATTTACATGAGACTGGGTCGTTGCATGCAGAAGTTTAGCACTGACATTCGTTCAAAGTTTTTTTTTGCTTTTCAGAGAAACTGAACTATAATTCACTTAATTCAGCTAATTTCCCTTTATTTCAAGCGCAGTAATTATGCGTTTTGGACGGAGGTCGATTGACCTGTTTAGGGTAGCCCGCGCTAGTGAGGGGGGGCATTTACGAAATCAATGCCTCAGTGATGGATCGCCGCCACTCATCTCAACTTCCTCCCCAACTCGGAAGAAAGCAATCAAAACATCGACTCCAACAACAGCCAGGCACCCGGCGCGTCGAATGTAGCTGGCCGGAAAACGGCACAAGGTCGTGCTTTAGACTCGGCATACTGGGTGTTGGCATGCTGACAATTCTCCGTCCTTTGTGATGAGGCCCGCTGCGAATCTCAAACCTGTTTCACCAGATATTGAAGCTATTGTCATTGCCTGGCGCCGCAAGGGCACGCCTTTTATATAACCTTGATTTTCTCCTCGTGATACGCATTTCAGGAACTTCCGAGCTTCTAAAGAACTCGACGCACGTCCGAGGGGGACCACGAAGGTCGTCCTTGGCCATATCAATGGCCGGCGTGGCGCTTGTCCGTGGCATCTTGTGCCTCCGAGGCGCCTCAGCATCATAAGGCAGGACAGGCCCTCCCATGGGCAAAGCAAATTGCTGACCTCCTTGGCCCGTGAAGTATTTCTCTTCTTCCATCACGTCACCAGTGTTTAAAGCATTCCTGGCGGCTTCCTTCAGGAGCCTAATGGCCGATGACGGCCCATCGTCCCCTCGCCCCCCGACCTTGTTGTACCTCTGCATCATGACGGGGTGGTTTCGCAAGCCCAGCTCGTTCGCCACCATGACGCGGATGATCCTGCGAACAGCCATCAGCTGAGCCTTTGGTTTGAGACTGCCCTTGCTCTCGGGCACCTTGGGCACCCAGTCGCGCAAGTGCAGAGAACTGGTGTAGTGGTCCCCGTCTCGCGCGCCGGATTGTCTGCACAGTGAGAGGTTGCCGTCCGAAATCTCGGTCATTACGACCTTGTCGTCGAGGGACGTCATCTGCCCGCCGACCTGGTTTCTGAGCGCTTCCATGAGCCAGGCGGCGCAGAGCGGCCCCGATTCCATCTCGCCCTGCCTCGTGACGCGCGGCACAAAGTACAGGAAACTATGCCGCTGGCCGAGGATATCCAACAACAACACCCAGACCCGTATGGCCGACTTGAACCTCTGGAGCCTGGCCTCGTCGTCTCCGCAGTCAAAGATGTACAGCTGCCCCTCCTCGCGGTCAAATATCGTCATGATCCATTGGCGGCAGTCATGCAGAACCGGCACAATGACCCAGCGCCTCGCCCGCAGCCTCGTCCTGGTCCAGTCCATGTCCCGCTGGTTGAAACTGTCCTTGGGTGGTTCGCCGGCCCTTGTATGCCGCCTCAGCTCCCGCGGCTTCCCGGCTTGGTTGGGGTCTAAATGGGACTTGAGAACGTCGCCTGCACCGTCTATAACAAAGGGCGCGAAAAAGGTGGTGGAATCAAGCATGCCATAGGTGACGATGCGAACCAGCACGGTCATCTCCATGGCACTTACATAATTGCCGTTTTGAAGCGTTTTATGAAACAAGTTGTGTGCGATGGCAAGTTGTGTTTTCCATTGGCATCCGTCATACACGTCGTCTTTGTATGGGGGCATTGGCTCCAGACGAGGGTAAGTCTTCGTCACGTCGCCGTGGAGCAGATGAACGGCCGCGGGGTCTAGCCAGTCGATGTCGAGGTTCAGTGCAGGCCGGGCCTGGCTTTCTTCCGCATCACGTTCCGAGGGCCACCAGGTCCGGGGCATGAACTGCGGCAGCTGCCCGTGGTCTTGGACCTTTTCGTTTGGGAGCACAAAGTTTCGCTCCTTGAGTTTGGCTTTACCTAGCGTGCCCGGTGTGTCGGGACGGTATAAAAAAAACGGGTCATCTGTCATTGCTGGAGCGAGGGCGAGACGTGGATGAGCATAATAGGGTTTTGTATTTGGTATTGAGGAGCTCATGGCTGCTGGCCGGCTCTAGTTCTATATATCTGATTCATGATGAGTCGAATCCACGGCGCGAATATATGTGTCGATTGTGCACTGGTGAAGCTGCGATTGTTTTTTTTGTGTATGGGCTGTAGGTGTAAGAAGACGCGCATTTCAAGGCAAAAGTCAAAGGAAGGGGGCGGGGTATGTGAGCTTTCATAAAGAGCAATGGATCCGGGGTAAATCGTGCTGTTCATACAGGCAGCTGTGCTATGAATGACGCGGAGGGCGTTGCAGAACAGCTCTGAGAAACCGTCATATCGTCGGTTTATGGGACCCAAGGCAGAAAAAAAGACAAGGGATATACTGATGAAAGACAACTGAACACGAAATTATATGGAAGGGGTTTGTATGCTGGCGATCATTGTCCTTTTGTCACGCAGTGCTCTTCGATCCTATGTTAGCGCACAAAGGCCTAGGGGCGTACTCTAATAGTGCTTCGTCAAACAAAAGCGTCAAAGATCCATGGGTAGTTCAATCTCGACTCGTCTTACGTTTGAGCCATCCAGAGTTCCTACGGTCGAAGAGAGCGTGCGCGGAGAGTCCAAGGCTGACTCTATTCACCAGCATGATGTGCAATTATCTTGGAACAAGGCGAAAAATTCTGCAGGCTGGTCCGGACCTGTGTTCAGAGAGTGTCGATTCTCGAATCCGTCTCTTTGTTCCATGTTTGATGCATCTACATGTAGAAACCCGGCCAGTCTCTTTGCCAGTTGTGTTTAGCCAGGATGGCGTCTCCTTGACAATGGTAAAAAAACCGATACCTGGAGACGCGGCCCCTACCCCTCCGTTTTTCGTTGGCGAGGCCCGGCCACATTTTGTCGACGTCGCACGTCGGGCCATGATTGTTGGTGTTGAGAGAACAAGATCAGACGTGGTAAGGATTAGGCGCCACAGATCGATGTTCAACGTGGCTGCGCACTTCCAGATGCAGCATCCGCGGGAACCAAGCCACAGCGGGACAACGCAGCTCCAGCTTCCGAGGCGTCTGACGGCATCCGTCCGCCTGGGTTAGGTCTGGGGCAACCATCAACGACATTTCGCTGATGACGGCTTCCAGCCGTGTTGCTCCAGATGCAGATACCCGCGTGAAGCGGCTTCTGTACGAACTTGCTCCGGACAGCTGCGGTAAGTCTGAAAACCACCCAAGCTGAATTCCAACTCGGCAGCCGTGGCATTTTCGCCACGGATACTTGGCGCAACGCATCATGGAGCGTCACGGCGGCGCTTGATGCTTGATGCTTGATGCCTCTTGTCGATCCTTGGGCACCGCCTTTTCCGCCCCTGGCTTCACAGCTTCGACGAGCCAACTCCGGGTCGCCATGGCGAGCGCGCCGTCTGAAGAGAAACGACAGCTGCGACTATCAAACAATCTGCTACGAACGACTACCTGGCTGTTCGCCTCTCGCTTCGCCTGGAGCTGCGCTTCTGGCTCGTGCGCCCCGCCGGATTCATGTCATGTGACATGAGGTCAAGGGACCGGAATGAAACTTGTTCCGGATGCGGGCGGCCAGACTGTCAACAAATTCGAAAAGCGGGGACTTGCGTCTCTGCTGCGCCTGATTGGCTCACTCACAGCAGAGAGCGGGCGACACGGCAACAGGGCAACCAGCGCCCGACAGCACCAAGGTCCAGCCTGGCAACACTGAAGCTCGTGCTTGGTGGCCAACCAGTGGCTAGCTAGCCTTGGCTAGTATGGCGCTTGGCGGCCCACCCATCCACCACCCGCAGCCAGCTTCAGAGCTTCAAAGTTCGCTGGTCCTCGACTTGCGCACATGTGCATTGGGAGCCAAGTCCACGGGTCAACTGCTAGGGGCTGCTCGGGGCTGCTGGGCGCCGTCAACTGGCCGGCCTGGCCCCGTGCTAGGCTGCGGCGCGCCACAGTGACGCCTGTCGCTCCGCAGACCAGACAACAACAAAACATCAAATTGCCTGGTGCCAGGCCCCTCGCACTGCTCTGGGACACCAGCTGGACGAAGCAACACACCGCACGCAAGCTCGCAGTTCGCAGCTCCATGTCACCACCACTCGTCCGCCCAGCCTAAATTTTTGCCGCTCCGCCAGACCGCACCCCCCCAATCTTCGCTCAAACATCCCACCATCCTTATCCTGCCGACGCGTTATTTGCTCGCGGAACCGCACAGCTTTCGTCGCAGAGTCCAAATCCACCGCCCTTCAGCCTTTTTTCGACGCATTTCAGCAACATGCCTGGCGGCAAGGGAAAGTCTTCGGGGGGTAAGAGCTCGGGGGGTAAGACCAGCGTTGAGGGTCATAAGAAGCAACAGAGCCACTCCGCTCGTGCTGGCCTTCAGGTAAGAAAAAATCGAACACTATCCTCAAGCGCCATTTGTATTTTGCGATCCGAGAATGGGGCCTCTTCCTTCGATGTCGGTTCGTCCTCGCGTGCGCATCTCGAATTCGCCCCCCTTCGAACGCCAACATCGTCTCTCAACTTGGTGGCCCCCCCGACGTGACCGCTACTCGGCCATGGCATCTCGACGCGTCACTCGACCGACGCTCTGCTTGTGGCAACGCCCGACGACTGCCATCATCGCCTTGCGCCTCGCCCTCTATCGACTGCTTCACGTGTCACGAGCGAAGGACAGCTTGCGCGACGGACATGTTTCATGCCGACTCTCGCGTGTTGCGCTGGCGGGGAATTAAGCCGACGACGAAACGCGAAATGAGCACCTGGACCTGCCACTCAACCTTGCCGTCTCTCGGGATCGCGACACCATCTCCGCACTAATGGCGCTGTGACTAACCGAATTCTCCTAGTTCCCCTGCGGGCGTGTCAAGCGTTTCCTCAAGCAGAACACCCAGAACAAAATGCGAGTTGGTGCCAAAGCTGCCGTCTACGTTACCGCTGTTCTCGAATATCTGACTGCCGAAGTCCTTGAATTGGCAGGCGTAAGTGCCCCCTATGACTCACGCTGATGCGTCATCGGCATGGGCTGTTGCTGCCTGCCCGACTTGACAACTAGCTACTGACCATCTTTTTTTTTTTAGAATGCTGCCAAGGACCTCAAGGTCAAGCGTATCACTCCTCGCCACCTGCAGCTCGCTATTCGTGGTGACGAAGAGTTGGACACGCTGATCCGTGCCACCATCGCCTTTGGTGGTGTCTTGCCACACATCAACCGCGCCCTGCTACTCAAGGTGGAGCAGAAGAAGAAGAAGGCACAGGCCATCGAGGCATAAGCGCCCTTGCTCGCCAAGTCTGTCATTTCTGTCGTTTTGTGTCGACCCGTGGGCTCTTGCTCGGCCTTGACGCTTCGGGTGTTGGGTTGTGTGATACTTTATTACGGTTTACGGTTAGGGAACTTTGCGGAATTGTTCGTGGTTGAATTTTCGAAGATGGGCGCCATCCAAGACTCGGAGGGAGGAGACTATAAAGGAAATGATGTTTGGACCCTCTACTCCCCCCGTGGAGGTGGCCTCTTACAAAATGCGGCTTCGTTGCGGAGAGAGGGGTATTTGGCCGAGGCGAACTTTTTACACCTGCAAATAGCGGACCTGAGAAGATCAGCGTGGAATATCTTTTGTCAAGATGTTTGATGACGCCAAACTCGTCTGTCGGGACAGGTCATGTACAACTAGTAGTATAGTTTGTGGTCAGGGGCGAGGAATGCGATATCGGGCTGGTGCGATGGCACCGGCAACTCTACTCAATATGTGTTGCCTTGTGACTACCGTCATGTCTGTATCATCTGCTGTGTGTATGCCATCTGCATTATGTCCATGCCATCTGATTTGTGTCTATATCTGATTTGTCTCATAATCATAAGCTCACATGTCCCTACATGTCTACCAAGTTACCGACATCCACCAACATTCTGGGCTTACCAACCCATTCTTTGTCGTTTCCCGCCCATCATACACGCATTCCCTCTCAATTTCACCTCTGTCGACCGCGCCTACGCCTTCCTTGCTCGTGACAATAGCTGGGGTACTCGGAAATCATACCGGGTACGCGGAGAATCGTCCTCCAATGTCCGACTTGTCTTTTATACGTCCCCTCTAGTCGCTTTCGTCTCGGCGTCCCCCGACGCATGGCCGCCCGCATCCTCCTCGTCCAGGCCCCCTTGCTGACGTTTCGCCCGTGGCGATTTCGTCTTTTTTTGTCAGTGAACGTGGCACACGGGTGCGTCATTGTCTTTCAGCGCCTGGTAGTTCATTGACCGAATCTGCGGGGAGCAGCAGTTCGCCAGCGGCGCTGAGTAAAGTATCATTCATAATGCGGGGATGAGCAAGGTCAGGCTTTTCTCATCAAAGCATCGACACGGGCACGGGCATCGGAAGCGCTGCGATGGGTGCATTCCCATCTGTGAACGCGCCGTCAGGCTTCTTGCGAGGATGGCGGTTGCCGTGATGCGCACTTGGTGGATGGGAAGCGGAGCTACGACGTCGGCGCTGGGAAGAGCGCTGATTGAACGATGGTTGATATTGGGGAGGATGGCCATGGCCCATGGGGCTGCGGGTGAATGAGGGAGACTATTGCGTAGAGATGACTTACAACCGACACGGATGCTGAGAGCTAGCCTACTGTTGTCAAGTTTGGCAGATAGATGCAGTGCATAGGAACGAGGCGGATGTTCATGATCTGAGAGAAGTAATCAAGTAAAGCTCCCCTCTTTTTTTGTCCTTTTTGAATGATGTGAGGCAGATCTGGCCCTTTGTCTAGGCAGCCGTGGTGCTTGGGCGATACATCATGACCACCGTTGGTGACGTCTCAGAAGGGTCAGGGTCCACGAGACGAAGTTTCTTTGACTCTGTATCGATTCCTATTTGACAACAGAGTAGAAATGGGTGAGAATCAAGACGGAGGCAGTACGTAGGGGGTAAGGGTTGGTAGATGTGGGTTGGCCCGATATCTGCGAGAGCTGAGGAAGATGCAACTTCACTTGCGACCAAGACCAATTTAGTCACGGGCGGTGTCGACGACCTTTTCTTTCCTCCTTTGTAGCCAAAGTGTTATGCCCGTCTAGCAATTCCCGTCATATTCTCTAATACCTGGTAGCGAGACGCTGCCACCATCTTTATGTCCGTTGCCGCATATCGTTGTATGCACACGCCCCCATGACAAAACACTTCCGAATCAAGACCGCGAGACCAATTTATGTTTCTATGAACTATCATCAACTGAACTTGTCCGATTATTCCTCTCGTTCGAACGCGAATAATCTACGCATGCCATTGCCAAACCACCATGGCAGTAGTATCCTTTTGGGATGCCCGAGTCTTGCTTCTGGTCAACGGCTCAGGTTTGCTCATTGCACTTGAGCCGTTGTTTAATGGCTACTCCGCAGCTTCCGCGAGAAACATGCTGACATTCTCTTTACGCAGAATTCCTGCGACAACTCAAAAGTAACGCAAACGTCTTTATTAGAAACAGTTGTACATACATGGTCGGGTCATGCCTACTCAGTAGGAGCCTTGAAAGCGAACTCTGTGGGGTAAAGCCACGACATCCCAGGAGACCAAGGCCACAAACTTAGATCTCCGCGGTTAAGGCCTCTGTCCCGGTGAAGAGAAGGGGCAGCCTGTGATCGTCTTGAAGATGAGGCTGATGGGCTGGCCATTGGCAACAGACAAAAGAGTCCTGACGTCTGGCAGAACGAATAGGATAGGGGTCACAGACAAGACCAGTAATCCCTGCAGGAAGCACAGAAAGGACGAGGCCCATGCACCGTGCGTTCGGGGTTCGGAACTTGCTCGCATGGAGGCGACCATGCCGTACCAAATAAGTGATGAGCCCATTGTACCAGACATATGCTCCCAGCCTCCATGTTCAATTATTTAGCCGCCTTGTGGGTAGCACCCACTGAGAGCCGTGAGCCATGGAGACACACGCGGCTCGGCATCCTTCCTGCGGCTAAGTAGACGCCAGCGTTGGAGCGTATAAAACTAGCTTTGCTATTGGTGCAGAAGACGCACTCTCGCCCCCGCATTTTCTGCATTCACGTGGCTCGCAGCACCCCTTGTACTTTGGACGAGTTCTTACAGGTCCATCCAAAAACCAAGGTCTGTCGATTGTCAAACACATTCGTCTTTCCAACGACAGGATCGAAACATGAAGCCTTTTGTGGTCCGGTGCTTTTGTTCACTGTTTCCAGTACTTGGATCGACACAAAGCCTGGGCGCCAGACCTACGAGCTGATTGAAATTGCCCTTGGTACGAGTGAAAGCACTAAAAAGCACACAAAGTGATATATTGCGCAGGCTTCGGACCGATGCAAAAGATGAAACCTTGTCAAGATTCTCCATGGGCCTCTGGCTGGAAGGAGCTGCAGGACTCAGAAACCAATGTACTTAGTTGTGGGTGGTGTCGTGGCCCTGGGACACAATAAGAAATCGCATTGACCATGGGAAGCACAAAATGAGCATGGAAGAGCCCTTGTTTGACTGTTTGCTTTGAGCTTTGCTGAAGGAGCTGTACATCTGCGTTTTGTAGGATAGGGTGTTGGTATATTACCCGCTTGGTGCTTGGAAGTGTCCTTGCAGGCTGTTACACGGAAATAGCCCTATTACACGAGGGCTACAGTCACGAGACCTAGGGCAAAGTCCCTCACTGACTTATTGTATTTAAAGAGGTTTTTAGTCAATAAGGCCTTTAGGAAAACTAAGGAACTTTGATACCAAAGACTGTTATTAGATGAATTGAGCCATGTTGCTCCAAGCCCTCTATTGAGCCCTTGTCACACAGGCTAAAATGAACCTTAAACATGCAAGATGGGATCAAGATATTTGGCACCATTTGTCGCTCGTCAGATTGACAGTCGTTTTTATTGATATACCCGTGCCGCTCATAAGAGGTTAATCTGCTTCACTTTAAGTCCTCTTTGGGGCCGACTCTTGTATTTGCGACACGTCTTATCAAACAGACTTTAGAAACACGGAGAACGGACATGTCACCACGTTTACTTGCGATGGTGCCTCGAAAAAGGCAACAAGAGCAAGCAATAGGTATAAATTCATGTTGTGATGATAGGCATTGCCACCGTGGGTAGCTGAATATATGCGGGTGAGGACATGGGGTATATCAGATTCTTCCTGGCGCCATTTTGAACCAAAATGAATCGATGCGGTGAGTAGCGCTGGTATTTTGACAGCCTGTACATTCATGCATACACGACAACGAAATAGGCTAGAAACCCTTCTTAGGTGTTGAAAGTATTCGTCATCTCGCAGACACCACCTAAGGATTACGCACGGCACTTCAACTTCGTACGGTAACGAACCTAGAGAGCCTCTTTTAAACGCCAGGGAGATTTATCGCTAAATTAGACGTGAATCTCTGCCCATGAAAATTTAAATTCTTCTTTAATTCATGAGAAGACCATCCTCCTTATACGTCTTGCTCTGACGCTGTGTCCACGCTTTTAACCTCGCCTGGATTCCTGAAGCATTAGATGGCCGTGTTTCTGGCATAAATCCCAGTTGAACTAGAGCTAGAACGTTACTTCATCGTTCATGATAGTACGATTTAGACAGATACTCTGCAGAGTCTATTCTCTGAACTCTGCTCCTACCACCAACATCGCTGGTTAAGGGGGGATGCACAGCTAAGGGGAGTATGTACTCACTTTCGCCATCGGCAGTTCCGAGCGTACGGATACATAAATGTAGTGAATGAACACTCCCGACGCACGAACAAAGGGATCCTGGCAACAAAAGAGCCCATTCTTCCCGTTCGGATGAGCATGATACAGCAGTCACGTTATACGAGCAACGATAGACGCTGCACCATCGACAATGCCTCTGCCGACTCTGGCGCCCAACAAAGCCAGTCAATCTCGCGCTGCAGAGTCCTCCATCACACACCTCCCAAACTCGAGCCGAACATCGCATCGCGTTTCCCCCTGTCACAGCTCTACAGGTCTTCATTAACTTCTGCGACTTTGTCATCGGGTTCGCTTCTTCCTGAATGAGCGAACAGAAGATTTGCCTGTTCAGCGCGCCCGTCGAGTATATAATGTCCTCCTCCCCGGGCCTTTTAGCCACGATGCAAGTCTTCATCTCATTCCGAGAAGTCATTCGCAAAGTGGTACCTGCTTTTCCCCCCAACTTTAACGATTTTGCACGATATACTGCATTTGCGCCGCCACAGACCCAAGCGAGACCTTTCTTTGGACACGGCGAATCCTAGAGACCTGCGGCATCCGGCGACAGCTGGAATATAACTCCCTGCTTCCACCAAGATAGCAAACCTCGGCGCTGCAGTATACACCGGCAGTCATGCCCAAACGCAGGAACAGCTCGGATTACTCTCCCTGCAACAACTGCAAAGGCGACAATGACAGTGATAAATGGAGAACCTGCAATGTTTTGCCAGGGGTCCGGGCATGCACAAACTGCATGGTGCGTGAAATAGGGAGCCGTTGCGTGTTTGAGGACAAAGTCCAGGGGGCCGGTGCGCCGGCTACTACGGACAATGCTTGTGAGTATGGAACCAAACTTGACTGTCGTCGATGCCAGCTGACATGATGTGTTGTAGATGGCGGCCAGATTCGACGGGCCTTGCGCTCTGGTGATGCCAGCAAGGCCACGAACACTCAGTCCTCTACCGGACCTGGCGTTCCTGTTAGCGGCGGCACTGCCAAGAATGATGCCGGGGGACAAAAAGCACGGGACTTGGCTGGTGCCGCTGTTTCGGCGGGCCAGCGACGTGGTCAAACCGAGGGCAATGCACCGCCCGTCGCGGACGATGAGTTCCATGCCGAGTTCAACACTCCCATTGTTGTTGAGGTTGACAGGAGGCGCAGGGACTCGGAGCTCATGACTGTTGAGCAGATGGAGAAGGAGTTCAAAGGTTTCTAAGACTAGCCAGGGGCGCAAGGAGCGCGGAAATATAAGGATATAGACTTGAAGTGTGTTTAGAGACAGATAGAATATACAAGTATTGGTATTGGACAGGAAGGGTGCATCTCCCGCTGCAAATGGCACGTTCGAAGGAGGAAAACGCCATTCATATCAGAGGTTGTCCGTCGACACGCCCGTCCGTTGAGGCTTCCCACGGAGGCTGCACGACGATGAAGCCGTCTAGAATAAACAAAGTGGGCCGTGAGGATTATATTGCTCCTCAGTTGCGAGTTTCCATCGAAGGTAAACCCAGAGTTGTTACATCAAGTGGCGCACTGCTCATGCTCATGCTCATGCCACTGCAAGAAGACGAACCCCTTTGGTCTCGCAGTACAAGCGTGGTACCTTTGAAGCGCAATGCCAACATGCGCCCCTGATTGATGCTGCAACGATGTGAAGTCGAGAGAACTGGGCGAGCGGCCTCCTGCATAAGCCCGTCGGTTTCCCTGTCCACAGGCAGCCTTGTGAACCAATGCACGACTCCCCGCGCCCTCTTTGCCATCCGACATGTCACAAGGGAGGCAGGTAGGCGCCCGAATTCCATGGTTTTTACCAAATATTGGCTTGTTGGCTTGTCTGTTACAACTTAGACCTACTATTTCGGGCAGTCGGCGGGCCACGCCTTGAGGACGAAAGGGGGAACCGCCACTCGTATTAACCGTTTTGGCCAGGGAGGTATTTATGTACCATAGAAGTTCTTGCATCTGGGATAGTTTGAAGCCAAGGCCAAGCCCGGAGCCGCCCGCATGTGGCTTGCTGCTTCTGCGCCGTGCCCGATCGCCAAGCTTGTACTACGAGGATGGGGCCCATTGAGGACACAGACGGAGCGAAGCCGGAGGGCAGTGTGCCCATGTCAATTGCTGCAGATTGCTACGGCACGGAGCTCAGACGCCGTGGATTGAGACGGGACGCGTAGACGGAACTGTGGACAAGGACCGGGCAGTCGGTCGTGCCCATCTGCAACCCGCGCCGGCGGCATCGCACTGCACAATGCCAATGTTTCATCTGGGGCTTGGTAGCACACCGCGATGCATTCCCCAACGCCCTACAACCTGCCGCCTTCCGCCGGTCCAGAATCGGACAGCACGGGATGCGGCAAGGCCCTTGACACTCGTGTGCGAGACAGATACGTACCTCGGACCCTGTCGAGCCCGGCCGCACACAGCCCGCACACCGCCCGCACAGCCGCACAGATCGGCTCCACTTCCCGCACGCTTCCTGTTTGGGAAGGTGAACACCCGTTCGTCCCTTCCGACTCCCTTGGCCCGTGTTACCATCCTGTTCAGGCTGGGCCTTTTTCCTGCCCGAGGGAACGGGGAGGAACCAGTTCCTTGGCCATGGCCAATCCCCAATATCCATTGGGCACCGGCCCGTGCTTTACACGTCAACTGGTCTGAGCCGTTTGGGCCTTGCAGGGGTCGACATGCAAACCACCGTCTACTCAACCCCAACCGGGCCCAACGACCCAAACGACTCCGAGAGCATGCGAAAGGACAAGAAAAAAAAAAAACCCTGGATTCATTCGACGCCACAAAGGATCCCAAGGATGCATATGTATTGCCGCAGCCCGGTCCGTCGCTCTCTGTATTCAGAAGGTGCCTTGGGCGTTCCCGCCGGGCCCACGATCACATATCACGCGCCCGTGCCGAGTCGTTTTTGCTATTACTGAGCACGGCGTCTAAGTCGCATGCCAAGAGGGGACATTGACTCCCAGAGAAACTATATAAAACCATGTGTCCAGCTCGCCAGTGCTCTGCAGCAGTCTGCAGCTCGCTCGTAGGCAAACAAAAAACGACAAGGCCAGAGTTCGCATCCGAGACAGGACCGTCTTAGCCTTTCGCGATGCAAATCTCCCTCGTCGCCGCCGCCCTTGCGGCCCTCGCGGCGCCGGCATGTGTAAACGCCCTCCGTGCCAGCCAGGAACTTGGCTACATCCCGCCCATTCCAGAGGACGCCTACCACGCTGGGCGCAACGGGCTCGCGAGGCGCGCGACCAACGCGACCAACCCAAACATCAAGGCCGCCACGTTCCAGCAGCTCATTGACCACGAGAACCCGTCCCTGGGCACCTTTACCCAGCGGTACTGGTACAACGCCGAGTTCTACCGCGGGCCCGGCGCGCCCATCGTCCTCAACGCCCCCGGCGAGTTCGCCTCGGACAGGTTCGTTGGGTACACGACCAACCTGACGCTGCCCGGCGTCTTTGCCCAGACCAACGGCGGCGCGGCCCTGATCCTCGAGCACCGCTACTGGGGCCAGAGCTCGCCGTACCCGAACCTCACCGCCGAGACGCTGCAGTACCTCACGCTCGACCAGTCCATCCAGGACCTCGTCCACTTTGCGAAAAACGTCGAGCTCCCCTTTGACCCGGACGGCTCCTCCCGGCCCGACAAGGCGCCCTGGGTGCTCTCGGGCTGCTCGTACCCGGGCGCCCTGACGGCGTGGACGCACCACCTCGCGCCGGGCACCTTTTGGGCGTACCACTGCTCGAGCGCCGTCGTCGAGGCCATCGGCGACTACTGGCAGTACTTTGCCCCGATCGACGCGGCCCTGCCCAGCAACTGCAGCGCCGACCTGAAGAAGATCAACGCGCACTTCCAGCGGGTGCTGACCAACGGGACCGCCGAGGCCAAGAACAGGCTCAAGCGCAAGTTTGGCTTTGACCACATCGCCGACGACGACTTTGTGAGCGCCATCGACGGCGCCCTGGGCAGCTGGCAGAGTCAGCAGTTCTACAGCGGATACACCGACACCTTTAAGATGTGCGACTACATGGAGGTGCGTCTTGGCCGCGTCCATTCTGCCAGTACCAGGCAGTCCCACTAACACGGGCAGGCAGACCGGCAACGGAAACGGCACAAACGGCACCATTCCCGGCCCCGAGGGCGTAGGACTATGCCAGAGCCTCAAGGGCCTCGCGAGGTTCTGGCGCGAATACGTCCTCCCCGGCGAAGGAGGTAAGTGACCCCGGCCTGAAGGTGCGCGCGCATTGTCCTGACTCCCGACAAAACAGCCTGCTCCGAAGTGTGGGATGATTATCCCCCCCTGGCGTGCTACGACAGTCACAACGCCTCGTACCCCGTCTTCACCAACACCACGGTCGGGAACCCCTTCAATCGACAATGGATGTGGTTCATCTGCAACGAGGCGTGCGTCTCCCCCCTCCCCCCTCCTTCCCCCCAAGGTGCTCTCTCTCCTGACAAAACACCCCGTAGCTTCGAATGGTGGCAGGCAGGCTCGCTCAAGTCCACGGTCGGATACCCGGCGCCGCTGTACAACGTTGACTACTGGCGCGCCCAGTGTCCCATCTACTTCCCCGAGGTCAACGGGCACCAGGTCGGCATGGTCAAGGGCGTGCGCGCCGACGACGTCAACCGGCGCACGGGCGGCTGGGACAATGTCAACACCACGCGGCTCATCTGGATCAACGGCGAGTACGACCCGTGGCGCTCGGCGACTGTCGAGTCCGACTTTCGCCCGGGCGGGCCCTTTGGCGGCGACGACGAGCGCCCGTCGTACGTCATCCCCAAGGCGGCGCACTGCAACGACATGCTTATGCGGAATGCGGAGGCGAACCCGGGCGCCAAGAAGGTGATTGATGCCGAGGTCGCCAAGATGAAGGAGTGGGTGGATGCGTTTTACAAGAACAAGTTGTAGAATGGTTTTTTTCTTTTTTTCTTTTTTGGCGTACTATCCTGAGTGTTTTGGACGGAGAGAAATGTGTGAAAGATGAATAGAATTAGAGCATTTTCAATACAAGAATATGATGAGTATCTTTGTTTGCTGATTTCCCTGCCTTGGTTGACTTTTGTCAAGCGTTTGCATATATCTTACTAGAGGATGTGGCGGGAATTTGGCATCGAGTTGAGCGGGAGGTGCTGCGAGTCGATTTGGTGCCAGCCAAGGGAAGAATATGCTCCCGACGTCGTAGTAAGTAACAACATGTTGATAATGTCGAGACTTGGCAGCACAGCCGAACCGACTCGCTTCTAGACAACCAACGTTCGATGGACCACAGACCTTCGCTCCATCACACCACGCCCCAATGGCACGACTACACAACGCCCGGCAAAACCGCCCACCTCTTGCGAATCTTGTCCTCCCCAAACTTCTCGACATACCACTTCTTGCCCTTGACGGCCCGCGGCAGCATGGCAAAGACCTCATTGGCCAAGAACGTCCACGCAGGAACACACCCCCAGCCAGCGGCCACCAAGAACCCAAACCACTCCACCCACTCGCACAGGTAGTGCGCGTAAAGGACGTGCTTGAACAGCCCAGCCTGCGGGATCTGGTAGTGCTTCTCGACGCTGGCCGCGCCCCCCGCGCCCCCCTGCCGGTCCAGCACCCGCTGCCGGCGGCGCCTCTCGGCGCGCCGAATCTCGCGCAGCTCCTCGTCGTGGAAGAAGTTGGCCGCCAGGCCGACGTAGAAGATGGCGAGGCCGACGCAGAACTGGGCGACCGAGGAGCGCGCGGCCCAGGCCTCGGCGGTGACGGGCCCGTAGGCGGCGAGCCAGGCGCCGATGCCGACGCCGTTGAGGACCTGGAAGCCCGCGGCCATGAGGGCGACGAGCACGTGGATCGGCGACATGGACGGCTGGATGAGGGGAAACACGACGGCCCTGTAGATGTAGTGGATGACCTGAGGAGGGAAAGTTAGTCCCAAAGACGTTGAGAGAGAGAGGGGACGGGAGGGCGTACGAATAGGCCGGCCAGCACGCGGTTCTGCCACGGCAGGTCGTCGATGCCGTGCATCCGCGGCAGCGTCTTCATCATGTACAGCACCGTCGTGAACCCGGGCATCTCCATGAGCACCCAGGCCACGCGGCCGGGGAGGTTGAAGGCGCTGCGCACCGACGTCTTGCCCATGCCGTACCACGAGATGAAGAGCTGCATGAGCGAGAGCTACAGGCCCGCGTTAGCTTTCTTCACAGGCGTCATTCATAGAGTACTCAAGTATGCAGCATCCAGCTTCCAACGGGGGGTCATGTCGACGGGCGCGACGTACAGCGGGGTAGAGTATCTGGAAGGTGAGCACCGCCGTCTCCCAGTTCTCCCTCGTGGGAGGGTACCAGCCCTCGACAATGGCCATGGCAGCTCTCGACTCTTGAGTCCTGAGTCCTGAGTCCTGGCGGTTGGTGCGTCGGCCGAGATGCGATGGCGGTGGCGCGCGACGTTACTAAATACTACCGCGGACGGCTTGCCGCGAGCCCACGTACCAGAAGTTGAGAAGAGGGAGAAGGGCCCTGGGCATCAGGTGGGTGGTCCAGCCGCAGATGAAGGTCGCGATCACGCCCGAGGTGGTTTTGACTTGGAAGTTGCGACCATCAAATGGCTTGCACATGGAAAGCAGGTGACCCCTGTTGACGGACGACAAGTGGGGTCGCGGTGCCTGTGGCGTCCTTGTCCCACCAGCCACTTGTCATGATCCCCGCACAAGGCATTGGCATGCTCAATCCCATTGTCTCCTCCGATGGCTCCCCATCTACGGGCCGCGTAGCGACATGGCCGTGAAACAGTGAAACAGTGAAACGTCTTTGGAGCCCACCAGACGGATCGCGGGGCGCGAATATCCGATCGATGGGCTTGGCGCTTTGCTGGTGGCTGACCCCCCCGTCACGAAGCGGCCTGGCACATCGGGCCCTCGGACGGCGCGGCACTTTAGCCTCATTCCCACGTCTTGGCCCTGATCAGAGGCCTGCATTAGCATATTGATCGATGAATTGCCACCTCCCCATGGCCATCGCGAATGTCGCTGCTTGGCCGCGCTCAATACCGGGGTGCCATTGGTCGCTGCAAATCCAAAGACCATGTTCGGCCGGTGGCTGCCCTCCACAAGGTTCACGTAGACTTCCCTCGGTGCGATAGTGAGAGTTTCTGTTAAACAGCATTTATTTCCCGCCCATTTCCTTTATTCAGCATCATTGTTATGCCAAGAGCACCTCCTCGCGTCCCAATTCGTGTAATTGCGCACTCCACGTCGAGCAGCACTTCTTCATAAAGCAGAGTTATCCCAACAAATATGCCAAGGGGCAATCACCACATATGTCCGCACGTCACTGCAAACCACATCATCGCCCTCAATACGAACCGTTACGAAAAAAAAAGTCATTGTGATGGATTCCCTTGGCGACTACGACTACCCAAGCATTGCCAACTAACACAATCAGCCAATGTAATATACACCATACGCCATGCGACAATCATCAATGCCTCGTCACTCATAACATGCCGACACCACTGCCACAAACCACAACGCGCTACATCACCACACAATCCTTGTCTCGCCCGCCGTGGCCCACAGCCTGTCGCCTCGAGCTGGATGACATGGACGCCCGCTGGCCGTGCGAACCCGGAACAAAATTCATAGGCGGGTCGACTGATATCAACGGCTGACTCGACGACGGCGTCGTGTACGTCGAGGGTCGCCGCTGACCGGCAACGCCCTGGACCTGACTGGCAGCAGCAGATGGGTCGACGCTCGCCGACGTCTGCCTTGATAATGTCGTGCTACTCTGCGAGCGGCTCGGGTGTCCCACTGGCTGGATATAAGCCGCATCTTGCGCTGCCTGCTCATAGGACGGCGGCGCGTCGTCTCCATTCGATTCTGCTCGACGAGTCACGCCGGGCCGACGGGGCGGTACAAGCGGCCTGACGACTTGTTGTTGTACTGGTGCCTGCTGCTGCTGCTGCAGAGGCTGCGAGACGCCAGATTGTTGCGGGTGCGATGTGCTTGTTGTAACCGGGACGCTGTAGGTATTCGAGCTACGCCTTTCCGGGGCGATGCCGCCGTGTCCGGGAGTAGAAGTGCGCCTTCGATCTCGGTTGACGGGGGTAGGCCGGTGGCCCTGCTGTTCAATGTATTGCTCAGACAGGACCCTCTCTCGCTGACGGCGAGCCTGTTCCTCGCGATGCTTTTGGTCCTCTTCCTCTTGGAGTTGCAAGGCAAGCGCCAAATCTCGATCTTCTTGCTCGTGCGGCGAGACCGCCGACCCCGTCTCTTCATCCTGCTGTCTTCCCTTGCCACGCTTGTTTTGGACGGTTGTCCACTGGCCGCCGTGGTCAGTCGTCGAGCTGTTCAGGTTGGTGCTTGGTCCAGCCTCATGGGTCAGTCCGATGAGACGATAGTCCCCAGACAAGTACTCGGTCCGTTCCCCATTGACATCCACGAGGCTTTCCCAGACAACTTCATCGTGGGTTCGGTAGCCGGCGTCAGTCACAAGACTGAGCAGCTGCAGTGTTTGCGGGTGACAATACAAGGTGCTGAAGTGATCGTTTCGAAAAAGAATGGCAAACGTGCCCGGGCGCATCGCCTTTCCTATGACTTCGATGCCCCACGCCGTGAGTTGAGTAGCTGATGCGCTTAAAAACATTTTGATAGTCACAATGTCTTGGTATAGCTGCTGTTCATCCTCCGTAAGCCCATTAGGCGAAGCAAGCTTTTCCTCGAGCTCTTCTTCGCGGAACAATAAGTTCTGCACGTCTTCATATGAGCCAGCCTGCCGTTCCAGGGCGCTGTACGCAGGGTCCGTTTGTGATGGCAGCCAGCCGTGTATTAGTGGAATAGAGAATGCCGCATAGAGGCTCATCTCCATTGTGTTCTCAAACGTCCCCGGGATGAGGTTTCCTCGCTCCGTGGGGTGCAGATGTGTCAGAGAAGTCCGCTTGTAGGCGTCGACCATTTCTGGGGTCGGCACAAACCGAGGATTGACATTCATGCCGGTGTGCAAGCTTTGCAAGAAAGCATACAGATCGGACACGTCCGGCAGGGCATCTTCCGAGTTTGTACGTCGTGGTGACATGAGCTCGTCCAGGACTGCATCGAGAAGCAAATTCAGGCTGATTTGCTCCCGCGACCTGAGGACCTGCACAAAGGTGGTGTCGGGATTGTCAGCCGGCGTTGTCAGGGTCAAGGCGTTGACCAGTGCCACCAGGGGGCAAGGGCCGTTCTCGTTCTGGATTAGTATGGGCGACGTTCGAGGATTCTGTTGAGACTTTGCATCGTGCCATCGGATATTCTTCACTTGGTAAGTCTCGGCTTTGGCGTCAACGGGCGGTCGCGAGGGAACCCATTTCTGTTGTAGGCCTGTGGATCGTGCTGGCAAAGGCGGCCTCTCATCTGCACTCTCATCCTCTTTTGCGTGTTTCGACGGGGTTGAGCATGATTCGGCGTCAATGAGGCTCCAGTCGTCGAGCTGGGCGGCGTGGCCAGGCGCCGAGAGTTGTTGCACCTTGGCCTTTCCCTTGTCAAATGCACCGAGATCGTCCCAGACATTCTGATGCAGTAGTTCGTCGGCCACGGCAGTCGGTGGTGACTCGATGACAATTTTGTCACCGTTGTTGACAAGCTCGTCTTTCCAGGCGGGTTGGTCGTCATCGTCTGATTTTAGCGATATCAAAGCTGGAGACTTGGGAGGGATGTTTGGCTGCGAGATGGATGGCTCGTCGTCATTAGCGGCCCACGGATCACTCTCGATGCCGTCAGCTGTGACTGGTCGCGGCTGCGGAGTAGGATGACCCGTGTGAGTCCTTTGACTGTCGACGACTTGCTGCCACGGATTGGCATCTTGGCTGGCGTCGTCAACGCTCAGCTTGGAGAAGGCTTCGGTCGGCATAGCCTCCGGTGCCTGAGGTACTGGTTTCCTCTTCAGAAACGGGTTCGTGGTGGCTCTATTGCCGCCAGGTCTGAGTATATCTGGAATCTGCCCTGGACTGTTTGTTTCGGCCTGGCTGGGCTGTTGTCGTTTAGCTTCGTCCCAGACATTCTCGTCGGCGTCGCCCTGGCTGGTCAGGCTGTTGCCTGGCGGTGTTGTATTTGCCACGGGGTGCGAGGGGGGAGGGAAAGCTGGCTTTCCGGAGCTGCTTTTTTCTACGCCGACATGCTCCCATATGGCTTCGCTGGGATCGTCGGGCCATGGTGCCTGGGACGGTTGCTGTCGATATTGCTGTTGTGGATGAAGCGGCTGGGCTGAATCGGCAGAGGGAGCTGCAGTGTCGTGTTTGGGCAGCTCTTGGGACACCATGTTGCAAAGGGCAGAGGCGGTGATGGCGCCCGGCAAATGAATGTGTGAGCAAAACCTCTTCTCCTACATCAATGGATGGCGATGGCGATGGCGAGGGTACGGCGTGGATGGACGGATGGACGGCGTGGTGTCGTCGTGGGCTGAGGATGAAGCAATGATGTAACTTAAGCGGAGAAGCTGTCTGGTGGCAGGAAACGGCGACGGTCTGCGGTGGGGTAATTAAATCAACGTTGGGCCAATTCAAACAATCATCCGTCATGGCAGGGGCAAAAGGCTACGCGATCAACAAACCGCAGCCATTGTCCTGTGGCTTGAAGAGGCAATGGCCGCGTTCAGTTCTTTGTTGGATGTGGCTCAACATTGATGGCTGATGATGACTTGGGTGACAAACAACACTGAAAGAGCCAGCATCAGGAGGGGCGGCGGCGGCGGCGGCGAATCGTCAATTGCGCCAGTCGCGTTTGAAGCCGGACCGACGACAGGCCGAGTACACGCGTCCTTGCCATCAGCAACGTGCCGTTGCGTGCGCACCACGTCGGAGATGCGCGTAACGCCACATGTTTAGTCGACATGATGAGTCTCTCCATTGCGACGATTACGGACCTGGTCTTTGGGCATCTTTGTTGATGTGCTGAATTTGGGCTGAGGCTGATGATGGCTGCTCGTACTCCCATCTTCTCTCGAGTGTCAAAATCACCCGCACAAGCGCAACTATGTAGCTTCATCCTAGGAGCAAACAGCTGGTATCATATATTATATTATACGGAACAATATTATCCGTCAGGCTCTGGCCATGTCCCCAGACACACTCGCCCGCCGTCTAACAACCACCTCCCTCGCCTCCTTCGACCAAAGATGCTCTCTGCCAGCTAGCATCTTACAACACCAAGGGAAGGGCCATCGCCACAGCCCCCCAGGCCAGAGGCACCTGAACGATTCCAGCAGCGGCCGGGGCTCTCGTCTGTGTCGGGGCATTGGTGCCCGCGGCCGTCCCGGCACCAGAGTCGGTAGGGAATGGGTTAGCCGGGGCCGTCGTGCCGCTGGGAGGAGTAGGCCCGGACTGCGTATCGGTAGGTTGGGCATTGGTAGGTGAAGCGCCGGATCCGTCGTCCGACGTCAACGTGTAGGTAGGCAGAGCGGTTGTGCCCGGGGCAGCAGATGTGGTGCCGGAATCACCACCAGCACTGCTGCCGCCTCCAGTGCCGCCAGGGGAGCAGTTGAGCCCGGCGTTGACGCACGTGTATCCCGCCCGGCAGTATTTACCGTTGCCGCAGCAGACGGATCCCCTGGGCATGCATTTGTTGTTGCATGCCTCCTGAGTTGCGAGGCACTGGTTGCCGCCTCCGCCTCCGCCTCCGTCGCCGCCAGCACCGCCCGGTGAACAACTCAGACCGCCGTTGACGCAGGTATATCCCGACTGGCAGTACCTGCCGTTGCCGCAGCACACGGATCCCTTGGGCATACACTTGTCATTGCAGGACGCCTCAGTCGAGAGGCATTGGTTGCTGCCGCCGCCGCCGCCGCCACCCGTGGTACACGCGCCATTCCCGTCGCACTTGGTGCCGGCTTTGCAAAAGTTGCCGTCGCTGCAGCAGTCTCCTCCGACGGGCATGCACTTGTCTTTGCAAGGCGTGTATCCCGTGTCGCAGGTCAGACCGCCGGTAGGACCGCCGGTGCACGTCTTGCCCAGCGGACAGCAGCCGCCGAGTTTCTCGTCGCAGACGGTGCCGACCTTGCACCAGCCTGATGAGGCGCAACACCGGCCGCCGATGGGGATACAGCCGTCGTGGCAGGCGACTTGGCCAATGTCACATGCGGCTCGCTTTGAGAAGTCGAATACCGGTTCGGACTTGGCCAAGAGCTGGCGCGCAGAGACGCTGCCCACTGCTTGCATGGGCAGAAGTTGCTCGGCGGCTGCCCATTCGGCGGCTGCCAGGACCAAAAGCGAGTACAACTGCATACTTGGCTATGTTCTCCGTGTCGATGCGCCGAGGCTGATTATTAAAGAGATTGAATAGAAGCTGCCGGTGAGTTGACGGCCGCGAGTACGGGTGTAAGTCAACTTGACCATTGCGGGACGCAGGAACTGGCTCTATTATTATGTATTTCCTGCGGAGCAATGGAAAGCAGAGCCTCAACAAGCAAGCATCCCGACCAAAATCTCACCTTGAACCATAATGGCCCTGCAAGCCACGGAGCTCGCTGGCATGGCGTACTAGACTGCCTTGCGAATAGTCTCAAAGTCGGCGTCCATACACATGAACTCCAGCCCACAGTCAGCCCTTCCAGCCCCTCAGCCCCAAATATGGCGCGCGATAGTCCAAAGAGGATGACGTTCAGCCTCAGAAGCAGGGACTGCAGGAACTTGCACATGGTCACTCGACGCACGTGCAAGTCACATAACCACGCTTCGCAGTAGCGTCATATATGTCATTGGGGCTGTCGGGCTGGCAAAGCAACTTGTGACGCCAATTTTGGGAGCCATCACTCGGCTGCAGGGCTGAATACGAATGCGTGGCATAATTGGTGCCATGTTTCCTCCAACCCATGTCCGTTTCCTCGTGCGGCTGAATATTAGTAGGCGAGGATCCTGATTCCTGGCGGGGGTGGTAAAGGAAAGGCTCTTTTTCGTTTCTTGTTTTTTTTTTCTTAGCGGAAACCACAGCTGCGATGCGGGAGTTTTGGGCGGTGAAATTGAGCGTGTGGTGGCTTGTTGACCGACGTTCGGATGGGCTGGATGGCTGAAGTTCTGGGCATCGACGGCCAAAGGCGGATATCGGCCTGTCTATACGACATGTTGGATAGGAGGATTCAGCTCTGCCACCAGCTCTGCCAGCGCCTGATGAAAACCAGAAACCAAGGCCGACGTAATCGTCACCTATCTGTATCGATTGATGCGCACCGGGGGGGGAAATGGCCTCATGCTTACTGTCTCGCCATGTCAGTCACGGCGGGGAGGGTTGATGTTGAGGCTGCAGTTGAAGCCTTCAAGCTTTCGGGCCGCCGCGCTTATTGCCCCATGTTGCCATTAGTATTTATCTTTCTTCAAGTGCGGATGGGTTAAAAATACATGGTCTGAACGGCCAAGCTTTGTGACTGGGTAGTGACCCCATTCAAGAGCCAGCCACAAACTCCAGCTAAGCCCGGCTGATGTTGATCGCAGTGGGTTCTTGGTGGTTGTCACCGCCCATGAAGCCACCGGCACTTGGGATTCTGTGGTATGGGGATAGCGGAGTACATCAGATACTCGATACTCTGTCTCTGTAAATGAGTGGTGCGTGGACAGTGTTTTCTGCCACCGGCGTGCCTGGTTATCGCAACGCATTCGGTAATGGGAGGGTAGTTCGTACCAGTTATAAGCCTCGACCATAGTGACCATAATCTCAGCCAGTTAGTGTTATTGACAGAACACTAGTCCTTAAATAACGTATTTCAACATATGGACAACTTTAAGCGTGGTCTCTGCAACAAAGAGCTACACAAAAAGAATTACTACCATCCAACATATATGTTTCCTAGTGCTACCTTGACTGTAGAAGATGCATAGCGGTAACTTTATCGTTACTGCCCAAAATAGCGGCGATTACTAAATAACTATATCGCCCAAAACAAGACTCCGCAGCTCTGCATAGGTATTCCAACTCCTCCGTAGTAATCACAGGGAAGTTGGCCTTTGTCGCCACCTGTGCTAATAGCCATTTAAAATCCCAAACATCACCATCACCACCACGGTCAACTACCGTCAAGGCCCTTAACAGTAACAAATCTGATACGGACGCGATGGAGCCATTCAAGAATGGCTCCACTGCGTAGATATGATGGATGCACCCATTACCGACCTCGATAATATTAACTCGGACGCGGAAACCTTGCGGGGCATCAAACACAATGTGGCCATCGGATTCTATAGAGAAGTTAAGGAGGCCGGCCGAAGCTCCCTCCCAGATTTCGTTGATCGCTGCCGGAGGCGCCACAACATCCACGTCCTCGGTCTTCTAAGGCGAGCAGTGGCCAACGCTAGCAGCGCCGCCAACGAGTATTAGTTGGCGGCGGAGTTCTGGCCGGACCAGCTGAGTAATTGACGAGAAGAACTCTAGAAGTGCTTCCCGAATTGGCCTGGTGATGGGAACGTTGGGTATCGGCATCTTGAGGAGGTAAGAAGCGCCAAATCTGGTGATCAGCTTCAGACATGAGCACTATTAATAAAGGAAGAAAGAAAAGTATAAACAAGACCGAAGTTGAGTGCTAGATTCGGAATTACCTGCTGTGTTTTCTAAACTACCTATAAGCGCCCTGATTAACCGTACAAAGTCTTTAGATAGGCTGAACATACGGGCTAAGAAAAGGAGAACTAACCACTTTTAAATAAGAGAACGAAAAGTGCGATATGTATAAGCCGTGAATGATTATTAGAAACGCAATTACAACATCAATTAATGCATCAAAACGGTTGTTATCGGTAGCTGAAGCAGAGGTAAATAAAGGCAAATGTAACTAAAAGCGCATGTCATTACCACGACAACGGTGCTTCTTGCCATTGCAGGTGCGAGACTTCCCAGCTCATATTATAGAAAGAGGAACCATCTCATTCCTTCCTCAATCACAAGAATTTGTGAATTTTGGCGCTCATCTAGGAAGGCATCAACAGCCAACGACCGACTAGAGTTCATAAATTATGGGATGTTCTCCACGATATGTAGGGTCAACTTTTCGAATTCTGACTCCTCCACCCCCCATCATCAGAATGGACTCACCACTTCCCACCCCAGATCAGCTTCAGGAATACGGTTATCACAAGTCAAGAATTATCGACCACATCTTGGACGATGCCCGCCTCGAGACTCGCTGTCCCCTTGACAACGGGCGGCACCACGACCAACCAAAGTATCCGGCGGGCAGGTTGGATCTGCTCCCAACCAAATCATCGCCAATGTCCTCTCGGCCCTGGATCTGCCGTCCCTGACTGCCGTTCGGCGCATAAATCGACAGGCGATGAGCCTCGTTGATTCGTTGCACCAGTACCGAATGATCTTTGAACACTGTCCCGATGTCCTCCGCGCCATCGTCAGCATCGATGCGAAGCACTTTGACTGCGCCGACTTGTTCGAGACCCTGTCCACGATCAAATGTGCAACGTGTGACGGCTTCGGCGGCTATCTCTACCTAATCACATGCCAACGTGTCTGCTACTTTTGCTTCACCCTGGATCCCTTGTACTTCCCCGTGTCTGCCACGCTTGCGACCAAGCACACCGGTCTTTCAAGGAAAGAACTCAAATGTCTGCCTTATATCCTCAGTCTGCCGGGACGCTTCACGGAGCGCAGCAAGTTGGTTAGGGGCAGGATCATGCCATGATCTATTGGACCGCCAGTCTCTGCGCAACAGGACACTAAGGGGCCCCCCTCAGGCATTTGACGACGGGCTCTGACAACATTGAAGTAGACCTCACAACGAGATAACTTCGACGATACATGTCCATTCGATGTTATTTTGCACCCTTCTCCACCTCCTCTGGTCGTTCAGCTGATTGGGGCTTCCAGAGCACCACATGCATTGACAATACGGAGCCAGCGACGCATTTCAGAAATAGGTACTCGGAAAGTGCTTTTATGGATCACATGGCACTGTTTGGGATCAATCACGGTGGTAAACGGTGAAGGGAACATGGACGACAACTTGCTCCAACCACCAATAATTCGTCACCCCACAAACTTTCCCCGTTGACACTTTGGAACCTGCAGGTTGATGTGACGCTGGAATATTAAAAACGGGCCAATGAATTGGCTATTCCGCATATGTGCCCATTTTTCAGCAATGGCCTTTTAACGATCCTGTCTTCCACCACCCCCTGTGGCCTCCCGTCTGGTGTTTTCCTCGCAATCCAAGTGTCCGTCTACACATCATTCCCTCATCAACAGCCACGATGACGCCCACCCGCAACAGCAACATCCAACTGTTGGCAACACTTGTCGATTCCAAGGACGAGGAGGAGAGCGAATACTGCTTTCTGGTTGACGGGAAGCACGTCAAGTATGTCACCGTGGACCCCGGAGTCTTGCCAAGAGATGATCGGACCTTTGCTCCGATATTGCTTCCGACGCTGCCTTCCTTCCCTCCCGGTGACTGGAACGAGGGTCACATATCCAAGAATCCCCTGAATGGGGAGCTGGAGTTCTCACGTTGTACGCGCAGCGACTTGCCTGGAGTTTCAAACACCTGGCACCACACGCGAATCGATCATTTGGAGCTCAACAAGGTCAGTCGTATACGCCAGAATATACACGTCGTCACACATCCGCTTTTCGACCAAGCTCTGCTCGTCAAATTTACCGAATTTCCCTGGCAAATGCCCTTCTTTGAAGCCGAAACAACGGCATACGAATGGATTGATGGCCACGACATCGGTCCCAAGTTCCTCGGCCATTTGACCGAAGACGGCAGGGTCATCGGTTTCGTCTTGGAGTACTTGGCTGACACCAGGTCCGCCGAAACTGAGGACCTGGCAGCCTGTCAAGCTACTTTAGCCAGGCTACACTCTCTGGGTATCAAGCATGGCGACATCAACAAGTATAATTTTCTTATTCGCCAAGGGAAAGCAGTCCTTGTCGATTTTGAGGCGGCTTGGAGGTGCAGTCAGGAAAAGGAGCTTCAAGCCGAGTACGAACGCCTAGAGCACTCCCTGAGTGATACTTCGCGTAGAGGCGCGACGTATGTTTTATGACCCAGAGAATTCTTCAACGTATCAGTCGAGGACAAAGAAGAGCTGCCTCAAGTGTCGTACTCTGCAAAATGAGAATAAAGGAAGACATGAAAAACGATGGTATGCATTTCGCCCCTTTCACAGTATCTCACTGGCCACTCTGCTATCTATGCCCGGTCTTGGCAGCCTACATCACCTTTGCTTACTGTGGGCAATTTTCAAAGTCGTTCCGTCCTTGGATGACCATCATGTTGCAAATACAACAGCAATTCGCACAGGGGAATTTTGGCAGCTTCAATTGGACGAATTTGACGTATTGAAACGTGTGTTATATCCAATGAAAACCCTGAGAATTTACCCTTTGTTATACCCTGTTGGAGCCCCTGAACACTCCTACCATGTCCCTCGATCCGAGCCCTATTTTGATCCCTAGAAAAAGCAAATGCCACATTTGCCATGACCAACAAGCAACCTCTAAATATCACCTTCACCCTTTTCACCCAACACATCACTCTTTGGCAGTTCAATGTCCACTATCCATGGTAACTGCATGGCATCTTCGTCAAGGCCTTGAATAGCCGCGTTGACGAAGAGCGTCTGTAAACCCGGCTGTACCGGGCCATCATCCCCCTTACAATGGCTTGTCCGACAGAATCCGTTGCTGATGTATTGCTGCCGCTTCATGTTCTTTTCAGCTATTGTCTCTGCAGTATCGAATTTTCGAGGGTACAGGGAAGAGAGTGTCTCGATGGTACAAGACCGCTCATTGTCGATATTTGAGAAATGCGATGGCTTTTCGCCCAAGGTGCCGTCTCGCCAAGTCACAAGTCTTGCGCCCCAGCCCTCGTGTATATGACCGAAACAATGTAAGCGTGGCCGAGACGCGGCTACTGCAGAAAATAACGCCTCGCAGCCAGCGCGCTGTCTAGAGCTCGTCATGTCGAGGACTCCTCTGGGCGGCCCGTGGGTAATCGCCACGTCGACGCCCTTGTCGATGTCAAAGTTGTGGCTGTCTTTCGGGTTGAACTGGAATCCCCAGTCGCCGAGGGACGGAGTGTATGGGCTTGCGTAGACGGTCAACGAGGCGCCATTGTGAAGATTGAAATGATGAGTTCCCTCGTCGAGAAATATGATGCCGTTTGCTCGTGCGTCACGGAAGAGGCTTTGGGCTTCTCCGATATCACCAAACTCTTTCTTGATGAGCTCTGGCTCTATCGAGGCATTTGCCTCGGCGAGCTTCTGCTTAAATTTGGGTGTGTCCAATGTGAAGTCGTGGTTGCCGGCAATTACAAGCTTGAGAGGGGCGTCAATGTTGTTTAAAAGCTGGAGTGATGTGCGAAATTCGGCCATTTTAGATTCCTCCGTGAGGTCGCCGCAGTGTATGGCCACATCTATAGGTGGAAGGGAGGTGACCCGAGGTGCCCAGTCTTCGGCGTGGGTGTCGGAGAGGATCAAAAACCTGGTCTTGATATCCATGATGACTCGGTGGAGATGAGGATTAATCTGAGGGAAAGGACAAGAGAGAAGGAATATCTGATGGATGTGATAAAGAAGCAGAGGCTGAAGTTCGCGATTCTGTTGCACTCGTAATGTGGAGAGTGGTGGACGATTTGTTGTCAGGCAAGGTGCTGTATACTGAAGAAATGGAAATGGGACTGGCAAGGTGGAAGGCTCCAGAATAATATTTAACCCTTATTGCCTAGGTCACTTAGTTGACTACAATTAAAGTTTGGTTAAAAGGTTTGTGACGTAAAAGATGCAATTTGAACTGTGTAATATGCCTAAAGACTAGCTCCAACATAGCTTCAAAATGTAGCTTTGTAGATCGGGGCTAAGGTTAAGCTTAAATATGAGTTATATACTGATACATAAAATGCTACAACTCACTGCGGTGCCAGGGTGAAAATCTGCGTCCATCTTCTTCGAAATACGCAAGTTCAGTTTGGTGTAACAGCACCATCGGCATCTCGAGACTCAGCTGGCTCTATTAGAGCCTTGCATTCGCGCTTCTGGAGCTGCAATCAAAAGCCCTAAGCAAACGGCCCCCAAGGCTGTGGAATGGTCTCAAATGAATCGAAACTCAATATCAAAGCTAAATGCTTTGCCGTCACTGGGGGTGAGGGATCTACCAGGGATGTCCAACCAGGCCACGGACGTCCTGGAAGGTGAGATTGCGAGCAACCATGGGTCTTCTCAGCTAATGGCTTGACACTGTGTGCACAGATTCATAGTGAGTTGCTAGGAAGGACATTATGCAACTCATATCCCAGTCAAATGGCACACCACAGACGCAGAACGTCTTTTGTCTCCTTGTAGGAGAGCGCTACTTGTCCTTGCGACACCCCTCAGTACTCTCCGGCTACGGAAATACGCCATAAATAAATGAAGAATGCCCCGGTAATATAAGTTTGGCGTAGGCGCTGTATTCTTACTTGTCCTCCTCAATGGATTTTCCAACACTGAGAGAATAAAAAGGCGCACCGGATCCAGCTTGTAATTTATAAATTAAAAGAGTCAAGGATACAAGCACCCTCGCCAAAAACTGAACAAGCCAGCAGAACATACTCTCGGACATTGCAACCATGTGCCCATCCACCGCCACAGCGCTTCACAACCACGTCCCGCAACATCCATCCGAACGAGTGTTCACAAGACTGGTATTTAGAGGAGCTGGTCACAGTTGAGAAGGCCTACATTGATGAGGCCGCCCTCCTAGAGAAAAGTCAGTGTTTTGCATGGCCACTTATGGAATGGCCGACACTCACGCCCTTGCGATCGCAGCGGTAAAGATAGGCCGAGCATTCCTGCCCGAGCGGCAAAATCCTGCAGAGCATACTAATACCTACCAGAACCAGATGACGACAGCAAGCGACAGTGGCCGTAGGGGGGGCACTGGTCGTCGCGTTTCTCGACCTCGACTGGAGCGGCAATGGCAACGGCGGCTAAGGCAACGACAGCAGTCATGTGCTTCATGATGGCGATTGAATGAAGAAACTTTGGGCTACAGATGGCTTTAATATAATTTTAGATTTTGAGAGCTTGACAGATGTGCAATTTGTGTTGTCGATGGAACAACTAGTCAAATAGAGGTGGCAAAGAGGGGATTATATACTTTTCCAAGACCCTATAGTCATTCACTTGGCAGCGTCCTCAAGACAAAAGAATCGGTCACAATTCTTTGTCTCAAGATACTCTGGTCACGAGATGCGAGGCTTGCATCAAAGGCTTTCTTTTATGCAAGCCACTTGTCATGACTGTCATGAAATGCTTGATCTACGCTTAGGCTTGCCTTTGTGCCACCCCTCTTGAACGGAAACTAGGAGGCATGGTGTCAAGTCATCGGGAACAGGGGGCACGAACTGTGTTGGCAATGGACAGTATGATGCCTCGTCTGAGAAGAGGTTTGCCGGCAGGTGCGTCTATTCGGAATTCAGCTTTCCAGCCTTGGGTCGGCAAGAGCAAGCCGACGATGCCGCCGCCTGGCTGACGTCCCGATTTGTGCTGACATGGATTTATTGGTAAAGCAAGTGGTGCTACTGCTTTTATGTCCCACCTCCTTCTTCCTCATCTGCCACCCGCTCGTCGTGTCGGGGAGAGTCGAGAGCCATGGTGGCCCCTATGTGAAGGACATCAAGGCCGTCCGGTGCATTCATCACTGGTCAGTATCTGAGTAGCTGAGCGGCTATTCCTGGAAGAAACCTGAAATGGTTGGTGGCACTACACAAGTCCGTGATACACGAGGCCTCCAAGATTCGGGCTTTGTCTGATCTGGAAAGGGCAACATTTGGCACTATTTAGCACCATTTGGCACCATTTGGCACCAGCTTTTAGCACCGTTTGGCATCAGATATCTTGTAGCTCTTGCCAAGCTTGTCTTTGAATACAATATCACGATAATTTCTCTGTACAAATGGGATGAAGATTGATACAATAAAAGAACATGATATCATGTATCTTTTAAATATATTATTCATCTTCTTACTGAAGCGGTGCATATTCTCCTCATTGTAGTGTCCCGTAATTGGCCAATTAGTTGACAACTTCAACAAGTTCCGATTTACAACTGCAAGTTGTTTCAAGCCACCTGGCTGGCATGCTTAATTTGGGCCATTGATTTCCACCATTTGCCCGAGTATTTCGCTACCATGCCAAGTTAAACTCCAGAGCAAAGGGGAAACACTTGACTATGCTGACAAATGTTCCTAAACTATTCCAGGTTACAAGAAAGTTTATAAACACATGCATGCTGACAAATAACCCGTCCGTGTTTACACGGGCGCCACTGACGCAAAATGTTCACCACCACCAAGAACCCAACTTCAATCAATTCCATAACAGTACAAAATACCAGATACTAGAAATGATGAAGAGCCAAGTCTTCGTGCTCGGTCCCGGCTATGTCGGTCGCGAAATCATCGACCTCCTTCTGTCGCAAGGTCAATATGAAATCATAACCCTGGTGCGACGGGAAGCCGCCGTCGAGGAATTTGAGAAAGACGGTGCGGGGTAACCACGATACAAACGTTCGACACGAGTTCTCATTGAATTACAGGAGTCAAAGCGGTTCTCGGTGATTTGAATGACTTCAAAATCATCCAGCAACTGAGCGCCAAGAGCGATGTGATTTTTCACACAGCCACCGCCGACCATCTGGAATCTGCCCAGGCAATCCTGGCCGGAATTGAGGAGCGCGCCGGTCAAGGTATATATACCATCCGGGTCCTAACATGGTACTCTACCGGTAGAACCAACGTTGACATGGTGTCATGTATAGGAAAGAAATCTATTTATCTCCATCAGAGCGGAGCCAGTGTTTTGAGCGATACATCGCCTGGAAATAATGTCAACAATGAAATCTATTCCGACAAAACGCCGTCTCAGATTGATTCGTTGTCGGACACGGCGCCTCATCGAAAAATTGATCTTGGTATATGCATATCCCTGACAGGCTTGATACCATCACCTGCTAACCCACATGCCAGCTATTTTAAAAGCCCGCGAAAAGATGGGCAACAAGGCCAGAATGTTTATCTGGATGCCTCCCATCATTTACGGCAGCAATAGCAAACACAAGCGTCTTTCAATCCAGGTATGTCATGGAATTGAAGCCATTAGTCACCATCTAACTTGAAGATTTGTACCAGATTCCAGCCTTGACTCGATTTGCCTGCAAACATGGTCAAGCCGGCTACGTCGGCTCTGGCAAAAAGGCCTGGGGTGTAGTACATGTCCGTGATCTGGCCAAGGTAGTATCCCCAAATGGAATGATTCTGAAAAGCACGCGGTATCTAATCGAATTTCTCAGGCCTACGTCCAAGTCCTTCACCGGATTGAGGAGGCTGCAGACTCCGACCCCGAGCTCCAAAATCCCTACTTCTTCTGCGAAAGCGGCGAAGTTACATGGGGTCAAGTCGGCGCTATTATTGGGAAAGGCCTCTACAAGGCGGGTCGAATTACCACGCCCGACACCCGCTCTATTCCGGAGTCTGAGTACGTCGACCTGTTCGGTCAATTCACGCCGGATGTGGTGGGATGCAGCTGTAGAAATAGGGCTGATAGGTTGCGATCCATGGGATGGAAGCCTGAGCAGTTGGGTATTGAAGAGGCATTTGAGAAGGAGGACCTCCCGGCCTTGTTGGCTGAGAAGGGAGAGTTTAAGGCCTCTGAAATGACATTGTCTTGATGCTCCATGTCTCTCAAGGTATAATTGTCGGTGTTGGAGGGGGAAGCGCGGGCGGAATATAGGGATCTAGGGTAGGGCGAAGAAAGCTCGAGCTGCCATTGTTATGACCACATGCAGCGACAAGTCTGGTACTTGTCCATTATTTTCGCCCAGAAAATTAGGCGACAGAAAATGGGACCTTGCAAATAAACGGCAAAAGAACGTATGGAATTGCAATATATATTCCACCAGACATTTATCGGAATTTATAGTCGGTCGTTGCAAATTGGCTGCCGTTTTCGACCGCCTGCCCTTGTGGTTTTGGAGAAATCTATAAGACCACGTGCACCAGCCAACCTCTTTGCAGTCAATGGATTTGATCCTAGGCGTCCATCTCACTTCGCCATCTCCCTTTAATCCGCTACGGCCTAATCAATAAGCATACAATGTCCGCAGACGCCGCCCAAGAGCAAGGATGCATTGCGACAACGTTTGAAAGAAAGTACTATCATCTTGGAAGTGTCTTCATTAAGAGGAGTCTACGCCCCCGAGAGTTCCGCACTGGATATCGCGGATTACATGTGCCTCGCCTCGGGAAAGAACGTCTCTTGAACGAAGCCGAAGCACTGCAATTCGTTCGACGGCACACTGACATTCCGGTCCCGGCCGTGAATTGTCACTTTGAAGACGATGGGGCATACTACCTAATCACGGAATATGTTGAAGGCGTGAGCATGTCTGAACTCTCAGAGGAACAGAAGGTTATCGTACGGCAGGAGCTCGAGATCCATCGAGCGAAACTGAAGACCTTAAAGTCCAGCCGTCTTGGCGGACCGTCGGGACTTGTGATTCCGCCGTATCGAGTTTTACGTCGTGCCGAGACGGATTACTGGAATCTACAGCGGACAAGCAACGAAGAATATATCTTTTGCCACAACGATTTATCGCAGCAGAACATCATCGTCAACCCGGACACGCTAAAAATCAGAGCAATTATTGATTGGGAATACGCTGGCTTCTTTCCAGCTCGCTTCGACTACCCGTTCTATCATAGACTTGGTCCTTCATCTGCTACTCATGGGGAAGTGGATGACTCGCTTGAATTGCTTCAATTTCTCCATTCTCAACAAAGTGGCAGCAGCTAGGGCGGTGGGGGATAGACACACTCTGGCACTTCAGGTGACCATGTTGCATCTGCCTTGTCTTTCAATAAGAAAGACAAGGCATTTAGAGCATAGCCTTTTCCGTTGAACGACTTTCCACCCCAAGACTGTGTGACTCTACATCTTGCAGGCGGCGAATAAGTGAAGCCGGAGATGATTGATATGACTGCTCAATCGACAGACGATCCATATCTTGCCGCAGCTTTTCAAGAAACTTGGTTGCATGCCTTGGTTGAAGCCTAAGTAAAATATGGAGTCCCCCGGGATCTCTTCGCCAAGTACCATCAGTCTGTTTCATGGGATTGGCATTCCAAACCTGGACAAATTTCTCGGTGGACGCCCAATCGAGGTAGCTAGATTGAAGGGGAAATCCAAAGTTGGCCTCGTTCGTTTCCACCCTATGCCGTGTTAGAGTACATCGACTCGGAACAATATCCGAGTTATAGCTGAGTTTTTGCTTACCCAACAAGCCAATTGATGATGATGGCATCTTGAAACCCACAATCTATGATCCTCTTGTTCTCGGCAAAGGCTCTACTCCAAAGGTAGTTCGTGAGCATGAGTGCTCGGCCGAGACGGTCCCTGTCGGCGAGACTATTCCGGCCCCTGAATAGCGTTTGAGCGAGTGTTCTAAGGAGCGCAGTTAGTCAAATTCTGTGTCTTGCGTCAGGCAAAGATGTCCAAGTTTGCCGAATTATCATACCCGGGCGTTTGCTCATCTGGCGCAGTTGTAATCGGGGTTGACCACAGGACAAACGCATTACCCTGAGTGGCACGGGGAAAATACAAGTTTTGACCACTGTAGGTTGCGGAGCGGCCTCGCAGCTATTTTTCTGGTAAGCTGGGATTGCGACAAGATCGTTCAAGGCACAAGGGTGGTATAAGTCGAACCGAAACAAATTGAAACAATGTCTCGACAGGCTTTTCAAAACAGCCTTGAAGGGCTGCTATCAAGTAACCCGAAAACGCATCTCCCCGACCTACATGGGCATTGTTGACGGGGTTCTCCCGTTTAACGGATGCCCATATCTTGTCAACCAAGGATCCTGGAACGTCAATGTCTAAGCGGACAGTCTGCTCTTTGATGAGCTTATTTCTGCGGTCGCAAAACTCTGGCTCAAAAGCAAGAGAAAGATATGATAACCTTGACAGTTCTGACGTGTAGGATGATATGGAGAGAATCTCTGGTGCTGGCAAGAAAAAATTGCAAAACGTCGGATTGCCAGGAGGGGGTTTGCTCTGGTACAATGCTGACCAAGTCTTAAGGAAGTGCAGGACAGCAAAACCGTCTCCTGGAGAGTTATTCAGCACATGCATCTAAATGAGATACACCTACTGTTGGTGCTCACCCAGGCCATGCCAAATACAGACGAAGAGGGCCGTCTGTCCTGTTTCTCTCCACGTGGTTACCCTAGCGAGGAATAAAGGAGCATCACGTTCGCTGAAGATGCTTTGGCGGTCGATTTCCTCGTAGTAGTCTAGCAAAAGAGTCAAGACGGAATATTTTGACATCAAACTACAACCACCTACCTGAATGCGTCTCCCCCATCCACTGGTCAGAAAAAGGCCCCGGGTTGTCCGTCACGCCCACAACGAGGCGCACGGGTCTGTTTGTCAGTTTGATTGACCAAGCATTGCCAGTTACTTCTCGCGCAAGAGTTCCACAATGTAGTGGGAAGAGCTGCAGTGTTTTTGCCAAGGAAGCGCGGAGGCGATCGGTATCAAAAGGACGAGGGATGGTGATGGAGTTGGCTATCTTTAGATCCTGTTGTGTCAGTCAGTCCCAGGCATTGGATTGAGAAACATCGTACAAGTTCGGAATCCAGGTCGCTCCCAGGAAGCGGGACTGAAGTCCTATCTGCCAGGTTTGTAGGCTGCTCTGCGGCAACATGGAAAACTTGGAAACAAGACATGATGAGAGTTGGGCAAAAACTTAGAAGCGGGCAAAACACTGGGCTCATTCCAACGGCTATAAATACCGTGACGTTGAAATGAATGACCTCAGCGTGTACTACGCAACATTACTGCTTTTGTTTTGCTCACTGCATTGTTTTACGGAGGTCACCTGTAAACGTCATGGCCGTCACACAAAGGCTACACAGGGCTGTAGTCTCGTCACCATCAACTCATGAGTGAAGCCTGATGAGAGTTTTGCCACTTACACGAAGGCTTTGCCACTTACACTCAAAAAGTGGACATCACTCCTGTTAGTGTAAGGGCTTTGTTTCGCTATATATCATCACAGAGCCCGTCTCGTCAACTTGCCAACATAAACGCCGCATCCTCATCGCCGTTTGTCTCAGTCAGCTGTTACACACAGACTAATATCAACATTCGTTACACTAGACATGTCTACTAATATCTACCTCGGGATGTGTCACTCTTGGGATACAATCCGATGTTTTAGCCAATCATCGATCTTTTCATCAAAATGCTTTTTCATCACAGAAATCGCCCGTTTCCTGCTTCTTTCCACTCTGTCAATTTCCGCCTGCCGGATATCGCCTACCCGCCTCGGGATCTAGAGTCACCGTGCTGTAGTGATACCACCACCCGTAGATGCGCACGACAATACGGCGTCGTCATCCAGCAAGTAGTCTCGCTATGGTACAATACGGAGACGACATGTGTAGTGGGTATCCCGTCGAAAGTGCCGAAAGTGCATAATGGCGTCTCCCCCTTGACAGCCGCCACAGGACCAGTACTTGGCTCCCTGGGCAGCTATCCTGGAGGCCATGGTAAACAGATCACAATCGGGAGTATTATCCGACAACGGAAATATCATCCGGGGTCTATTCGACGCTGCACAAAGGCAAATGCCACGTCGGCTATTCGACCCAGTTGGCTGGTCGCATGCTTCGGCAAGTTTATCAGCCATGTCGCCGCATGATAACCCCCGGTGACCGAGAGCGTCAAGGGTTTCGAGTTCTGCTAAGCGTTGGTCTGACACTGCTGAGACCAGGCTAACAAGGCAGAGCGTCAGTATGGCCGGTACAATTGGCCTGGAGGCGTGAGGAGATGAAAGACGCATTGTGTCTCTTTCGGCTGTCTGGGTTGCTAACCCCTTCGTATAGCGAGTATTGTGTAAGAACGGTATGCAAGCACGGGCTTATTTCTCAAGGACGAGGGGCGTAAAAGAAGTCTCTTGGAATGTCTTGTAGCAAAACAAAGCTGCAGAGTAATAAGAATAATTAGAAAGCTTGTGTTTCTAAATATTTGAACTACTAGTTTTAACCGCTCCTATTTATCTCTTTCGCTGCTATTTCCATTTTGGGGCTTGTTACATGGAGACCGAGAGGCCAGGGTTACTCGGATAGAAGCGGATTAATAATACCTTGATCTGTAAATAAATAACTAGGTAGTAGACGTCTGTAATTCCGCAGAGTGGATTATACTACCACGACTTGTTGTATCGCTCGGCTAATATGCCAAGGAAAATGGCAGCCAAGGAGAGTAGTCGTGCCATTTGAGCCGTAGAAAATCCTTATTTGAGGCGGCACTAAGCTGTTTTAGTATCAGGCCACTTCAATGTTCGCCATGCCCCACAATCTCTACTCCTTGGACTCCTAAAATTGCTCTTGTGACGTCACGCCCGATGACCGAGGTAAAAGGCCCTCGTGGGACTTTCCTCTTGGACTACGCCCAGACGTCTGTGGCTTGATCCATTCAATACGCCCAAAATGTCGTGTTTACTCTTCCATCATCAGTCTCCCCGAATGCGTCGTAGGCTCTCCGTCTAAGCCATGCTTACCTCTTGAGCGGAGCAAGAGAATCGGGGTTCAAATTACACCAATGCCGACCTACCCTAGATCTCTCCTCATGTCGACCTTTTGGCACGAATTCGATATATCTGGTTGATTCGGGCTTGAGTGATACTTGCCTGTAATCAATACCATGCGTACCATTCATCGTTGCAAAGAGAAACCCATAGCCCATGCTCTTCAGACACGATCCCAATTGCTGCGAGGTACCATCCCACCACATGGCGTTGGCATTATCATCGATCATCTCTCAGCGAGGCGGGTGCTGAGGGAGCTGCAGTTGTGGACGTTAGATTGATTCGCACCACATTTAACAGACAACACTTGCGAAAGCGCAGCTGCCAAACTCGACGTGGCTAGGACTCTATGTACACATAGATTGTTTTGTCTAAGATTCATCCAGCCTAGCAGCTACAGCTATAAGCTGGCCTGAGGGGTAGTGTTGTAAGTGTTGTAAAGACGGACTGTGATAAGGTCTTGGAGCGTAATAACTCAATTCAAAGATAATTCTGTTGGATATCAAAGGTCCTTGGTTTTGCAAAGGAAGGTAGGGACAAGCGACCACTATATACACGTGAAAGGAAGAACTGTGCCCAAGGTTTCCGCCAGGTCATGTGTTTAGTCTCTGTAACCCTGAGGTCCTTTATCGGCGATGATCCCTTTGTTGGGCTTCGTTGTTGTTGGGTCTTAACCGTGTAACACCTACCGACTACAAAATGCGATCTCCATCTGAAGGAGGTCCTCCACTTTGGTAGATTCGTAACAGTTGGCAACAAAGAACAGAAGCAACCAATGCGGAAAGAGGGGAGGAACTGACGGTTCAATGTTGTCACAATGACTGCTCAACTCGGCTTGCCTCTTGGCAGAAGACGATTCGCCAACAAACTCCGATGTGCACATTGCGCGCCGAGCGGCACCAGGTTTCCACTCGCCGGCATCACGGCTTTGTGAAATCAACAAACCACGATAGACGAGTCCAACATGCCAACCGTGCTCATGTGGACCAAGAAAAGGTCAAGTTGATCCACACATCAGCGACAATTCCCACATTGAGTGTGACCACAGGGTCACGCGGCGTGTGTTTGCTTTTTCCACCCGATTGGGTATCAAAAAAGCAACAACTAGATGGAAGCTCTTTAAAACAAATCTTGGATCCTCTGTCGAGGGATTCAGTCAAGGCTCAATGCAGCCACCTGATCCGTCCAGTACAACATGTCCATCGATACCGGCGATACGAACACCGAATTCAATGACAATATGGCTTCCCAAAATGCAGACACCGGCATTGGCAATGTTGCTTTATACAACCTGGGGAGGATTAGGAGAAGCCTGGATGTCCTCGCTAGCAAACCCAAATGGGACCCTAGCGACACCGCAGGCTTCGATTGCATGCACTATTTTGGCGATGGTGCCTTGGAAAAGGCATGCCAGACGTTGGGCATGCAGCCTGGACAAACAGTCATCGACATTGGCTCCGGATTCAGTGCCACCGGCCGCTATTTCCACAAGACGTGCGGCGTTGATGTCACGGGCGTCGAGCTACAGGCCGAAATTCATGAACTCGCAGAGATCATCACCAAACGGAATGGACTGGCCGGAGGCGTACGCTCCGTGAATGCCGACTTTACAAAACTCACAGTAGATGCCCCCGTAGACTACATTGTCTCGTTCTTATGCATACTACATATCCCCGACAGGGAGGCGTTGTTCCAGAAAATGGCCGGTAGCCTAAAGCCCGGTGGAAAAGTCTACATTGAGGACTTCTTTGCCCGAACGACACTCGACCCCAACGCCAGCGACCAATTACGCGACATTGTGTCCTGCCCATACCTACCGAGCCGGGAGCAGTATATATCCCATCTGACCAGTGTAGGGTTCCATGGCGTTCGATTTGAGGAAACATCGGAAGATTGGGCCGAGTTTGTGCACGAACGGGCAGTGAGGAACAGACATGAAGGGACAAGCGAGGCGCCACTTACATTGTTCTACGATACGGTTGATGCATTGTTTGCTAGCGGCCAGTTGGGCGGCGTACGTCTTACCGCCGTCAAGGGATAAATTGGGAGGTATTGTGAAAGTTTAGTCCAACAGATGACTCTACTTTTACTCTTACTTTTACACTTATCTATTATAGCCGCTTCGAAATCACTTCCTTTTTGTCATGAAACGTCATTACTTTGTTTAAGTGTGTCTGTATATTGGTTCTGCGCATTCGGTCATGCCCTTTCTCAAGTATATTTATTCAAAGGGGAACTTGGATCTGAGCTCTACGCGAAATATTTAACTGACGACAGTACGGAACTGAAACACCGGGACTAAGCTGATATTGACCCGGACGATGCGAAACCAAGTCTAGTGGTCCTATCCCACTGTAGTTTTCATTTAGTGCTGCATAAATGATATTGGTAGCTAACATTGAAGGCTCTCTGGTGCGGCTACAAGCTGAATTGTATTTCGCAATAATCGCCGCGCCCGAGTAACTATCAGGGCGTGCGCTTAGAAAATTGGGAGAGGGCACCGTGGGTGGGGTGAGGGGTGGACGGACTTGCACGTGGGGTGTGGGCCGGAAATCGTGATGACAAAGACCGTGCCCCAATAAAACTTTGGCAGTCCCAATCGCAACACCCATAATTAGTCATACATGCCTCCGAACCTCGGCGTGTCGCAAATGAAGTTATCCGCAACATCGAAATCTGCCTTCCCTTGGACGCGGGATTCATATCTCCCCGTCTTGACACCATCTATTGAGCATAAGCCATGCCAATTGCTGGCTACAAGTACTCATGATGGCCCGACTTGTGTGTTACCCTCCCCGTCGCAACCACATCGCACCCCGACCCCGACGAAATCTTGCTGACAAGAAGATGACTTTTGCAGAGAGCAATTGCTTTGAGGTCTCTGACACCTGTAGCTCCGCAGTGTCGAGCATCAACCGCCCGCTTGCGAAGCCCTTCGATTGCTACGCCCCAATTGCGTTTATATACTTCCACCATTCCGCCAAGACAACATGCCTTCCACTCGCAACTAGAGAGCATCCCAGATGCTCACATTCTTCAGTCTTTCCAGAAAGCCGCGGCGCCGACAAATCCGCAGAACCTTACCGAAAAGATATTCCAGCGACACTCCATTGGGCTCGCTCCCGGAAAGACGGTCAAGGCCGGCGATTTCATCTCAATTGTAACCTCGGCGGCACCCTGTACGCTTGCACGACCAACGACTAACCCATCAATAGAAACCTCACCGTTGTATGACGCACGATAACAGTTATCCGGTCGCAACAAAGGCCATGAATCTTGGCCTAACCAAGATCCACGATGGCTCCCAGATCGTGATGGGTACCGTCTGCCTCAACCACCCCCTTCTTATCACAATCACAGCAACTGACGACGCGAACAGCTCTTGATCACGACGTTCAGAATAAATCAGAGTCCAATAGACGCAAGTACGCGCTGATTGAGGAGTTTTCTCGTAAACATGGCACCTTTTTTTACCCTGCCGGCTTCGGAATTGGACACCAGGTCATGATCGACGAAGGTAAAACAAAACCAAACACATACCGTTTATAGAGGCGTAAGGCGACTTGCTAACGGGACTGCAGGCCACGCCTGGCCAGGAACGCTTTGCGTCGCCAGCGATTCTCATTCGCCGATTTATGGTGGCATAGGATGTTTAGGGACTCCTGTCGTGCGCACCGATGCTGCGGCCATATGGGCGACGGGAAGCACTTGGCTACGTACGATACTAACCCCTTGTAGAGGTTCAACGTGTGCTTTTACTGATCAGTTACTCAAGAACACCCACCTGTCGCCAAAGTTACCTTTACAGGCCTGCTCCCCTTTGGAGTCACAGGGAAGGACGTCATTTTAAGTCTCTGCTCCCTGTTCGGTTCCGATGACGTCTTGAACCATTGTGTGGAATTCGCGGGATCCGAACAGACCATGGCGAGCATTCCCATCGACGACCGTTTATGCATCTCAAACATGTGTACGGAATGGGGTGCACTAAGTAATTCTCCCCTCCCCATGGAAATAGGTGATAAACTGACTCTTATCTGTACAGGCGGACTGTTCCCCGTTGATGAGACGCTCATTTCCTGGTATCGCGCCAAAGCCACCGCTGCAGCTGTGTGCGACAGCCCTGCCAAGGAGCGCTTTAACCACGAGCGAGTCAAGGATCTGGCAGAGAACCGGCTCGTCGCTGACCCGGGGGCTTCGTATGCTAAAGAGTTCTATATCAATCTATCCACGCTTTCACCATGGGTCAGCGGACCTAACTCCCCCAAAATCGCCAACCCTCTGAAGAACCTTGAGGCTCAGAACATCAAGATCGACAAGGCTTATCTGGTTTCTTGTACTAATTCTAGAGCAAGCGATATAGCCGCTGCCGCCCGTGTTTTCCGCGAGGCTGCCAAGGATGGCCAGCCTGCTAAAATTGCTAGTGGTGTTCGCTTCTATCTTGCTGCGGCCTCCCTCTCCGAGCAGCGGATTGCTGAGGAAGCCGGTGATTGGAAGGTCCTCCTCGATGCCGGTGCTACACAGCTTCCAGCTTCGTGTGGCCCGTGTATTGGGTTGGGCACCGGCCTGCTTGAGGAGGGCGAAACGGGCATCTCAGCGTCGAACCGTAACTACCCCGGACGAATGGGATCCAAAGATAGCAAGGCATATCTTGCTAGTCCTGAAGTTGTTGCTGCTAGTGCTCTCAAGGGCAGAATTGCCGGCCCTGGTTGGTATCAAAAGCCAGACGGCGTTGAAAAGGTCATTATCGGAGAGGGAAGCGGCGATTTTGCTGCCGACCAAGCTCGCTCTATTGAGAGCGCCTTTGATAAAATGATTAATGAAGTGGATAGCATGATTGCTATCGCTGAGAATGGCCAAGACGAGACAACTACAACTGCCGCTAAAGATGAAGCCTTGACCGATATTCTTCCGGGCTTCCCTGAGAAAATCGAGGGCGAAATTGTTTTTCTGTAAGCATGGCCCAAATCGTTCCTGCTTTCTTTGTATACGCTAACCAAGGATAGAGACAATGATAACATCAACACGGATGGTATCTACCCAGGTATGTGGAGCACGGATAAGCTCTTTCTGATTGCCAGAATGCAATCATGGCACTAATCGCAAGACTAGGAAAATACACGTATCAGGATAACCTTCCCAAAGAAAAGATGGCTGCGGTGTGCATGGAGAACTATGACACCGAGTTTACCAAACTCACCAAGCCGGGTGATGTGCTGGTGACCGGTTTCAACTTTGGGTGTGGTAAGTGGCTTCTTTTTTCGCTTTATATCATTACTATTCCGTTCAACAGAACGATGGCTGATGCCTCCCCTCACAGGAAGTTCTCGTGAGCAAGCCGCCACCGCCATTCTGGCACGAGACATTCCTCTCGTCATCGCAGGAAGTCTCGGGAACATCTTTAGCCGCAACGGCATCAACAATGCTTTGGTCTGTCTCGAAATGCCCCGCCTGGTTGAGCACCTGCGCAAGTCGTTCAAGGACGACGCGGAGCGACCTCTGACTCGCCGTACGGGCTGGAAGCTTTTGTGGGATGTCCGCCGCTCCAAGGCTGTGATTACGGAGAAGGATGGCACCGTCTGGGAGGAAAAGGTGAGCGAACTGCCTCCCAGCGTACAAGAGATTATCAGCTTCAAGGGTCTGGAGAACTGGGTCAAGTCCAAGATTCAGGCGTAATAGGACCATACCGGCTCCGCTCTCACGCTGAGACGGTGCTTGGAGCACAATGTCATCTTTTGATGGAATAGGATGGCTCTGCTCATGGGTTCGGAGATGGCCAGCCGTAGTCACGTGTATGACTTGATGCAGCGAGAGAGCGCTGTTATGCGAATAACTGCTCTTCTCACTCCTTTTCCTCCCCTCGACTCTTGGAGTAGGTCCTTTTGGCGTGACCTACTTTAGGTGTATACTGACTAGGTTATATGCGGAACAAAGATGAAGAGGATCTTTTGATTTTATTGGAGATACTTGTCCTTGACTAGTAGAGAGCCGTTTTCTGTGAAAAATAGATGAAAAGTATGCTGTTTGCTCCGGATCAATCAGATAGAAGAAAAAGTCCTATACAATACAGGTGGTGAATAGCAAAAAGAATTTTCCCGATAGAATCGAGATGAGTGGTTTTGTGAAAGGTCATCTGCCCCAAGGAGGCTTGCGCTCCAACTCGACTCATGCATAGAGTCAATAAAGAGCTTCCACCGCCCATTATCAACACCTTTATCCACGGCCATTCCACTGCGCCGTCTTGAAACCACAAAGGCAGAGTCTTGTTGCCATTGATGCGCAGGATTCAAATAGTGGCAATAAATGCAGCGAAACTCGTGACGAAAGAGATTTACATTGCTTCATGTCGGAAGTCGGGCGACATCTCAACATTTCGGTAACAGCGACATGATACCTTTGACTGACTCTTTGACGCTGCGAGTTTCGCCAGAATGTGACGTCCAGTAGAGGCATGTATTTTGTGGCATGATTTGCGTCTCGCGTTTTGTCGGTATGCTCGACATCTTGTTGCGGATATATTGCCACCGTCAGAGGCCAGAGAAAGAGTCAAGATGTAACTACATACTTATAAGCCGGCCAACTCGATAACCACACCGGCACCATCTTTCCGCTCGACGCGATAATCTATCCACTTTTGCCGCGGTAGCACCATGAAACCTTTCACAAATAAAGCTCAGAAGGAGTCCTTATTCTCCTCGCCCTCAGCCGTCATGGGAGCGTGAGTCATGTGTTTGAGTATTGATGCAGGGGTCACCGCCAGCTTTGGCTTTGTTTTGACGCGTGGACTGAACAGTGCTACATATTGTGATTCGTTTTTATTGCCTTTGGAGACAAGACGGTGTAGAGACTGGCTAGATCTGCTTTTTGATGTTTCGTCCGGAAACACACGGTAGCACGTCGATCCTTGATGAAACACGGGTCGTGGATAGAGTGCAAGTACCCTAGACTACATATGTCTTGTATATAGTAAGATTGATGGCATGAATCGCGCAACACACATCACGGCATGACTTGTAATGATGAAAGTGAAACATAATTCTTCTTGTGTTGAGTGCCTTTTATATTGTAATAGTCAGTTAAAGTCATGCGTTTGTTGCCCAGAACGCCATTGGCTGGTTTGACGTCTAGCAGGTTAGGGCATGGTACTAACAACCTATTCTAGGTCCGGAAAATGGAATAAATATAGAGCCTTTCCTCCATGATCCACGGTAGAATCAAGATCTGATCTCCTACACTCGCGTTTCAAATTGAACTTTAATCTCCAAGAATCTAAACTTGCTCTCGACCCCAAGCAAAGCTAAATAGCCACTCTACCGGCCATATACTCATTTTTCACCATCCGTGTCCTATCAATTCTTAAAAGGTGACAATATTAACAATGAAGTACTCTGCAATCCTCGTTGCTGCTATTGCTTCCACGTCTCTCGCTGGGCCTCTTGTGGATAGACAGAATGGGGCCTTGGCTGCCGGTGAAAAGTGCCGTCTTGGTGGAAACGACGAGTGCGGTATCGGACTTGTATGCACCAAGAGCAATGGCGGTAATCCGCTACTTCTAGGGGCTGATGGTACCTGCCAGCCAAAGAATTCGCAGCGGAACAATAAGAGACAGGGACAAGGACAAATCCCAAACCAGCAGCAGGATCCGGACGCTTGCCAGGACTCGAATAAGCAACAGGCTTCGAACCAGAAGGCGGGCGTAAATCCTCAGTAAAGCACGAAGGCTCAACAAAGCTCGAAGACCCGACCATCCACGAATCCTCAAAACCAGAACCAGAACCAGAAGCTGGGCCAAGGTCAAGGTCAAGGTCCCCAGCAAACCACGAAGGCTCAACAAAGCACGAAGCCCCGACCAACCACAAATCCTCAAAACCAGAACCAAAACCAAAACCTGAACCAAAATCAGAACCAGAACAAGAACCAGAACCAGAAGCTGGGTCAAGGCCAAGACCAAGGTCGTCAGGAAAGCACGAAGCCTCAAACAGGCACGAAGCCTCAAAACCAGAACCAGAACCAGAAGGCGGGTCAAGGCCAAGGTCAGGGTCGTCAGGAAAGCACAAAGCCTCAATCAGGCACGAAGCCTCAAAGCCCTAACCAGCAGCCGGGCCGGGGCCAGGGGCAAGGTCCTCAGCAGAATAAAAACTAGAAGTAAGGGCCCCGATAGGATCGTCTTGACGGCGACGATTGCGGCGACGGACCTGTGTGCAATGGGCTGGGTGAATCTGGTGCCTGCAAGCCAAAGAAGGAGCAGCAGTCGCAGCAGGGATGTCACTAATCTTGTCGTGTAAAGATCGAGTTGTTCATTCAAGGCACCAACAGCATTGCAACAAGTATAGCTGTCGAATTTCCACACGATTCTACCATCTCCCATGCAGGATTGAGTAAGCTGTCTGGCAGCGCCGACGTGAGGGGCCTTTGGCTTGGATACTTTTTAAGCGACATTTGAATTACGGCTAGAAAGAAAAGGAGAACTAGATCACGAGACAGATGACTGTGTGTTGGGGAAGTTTAATCACTCTTTTGTAACGTCTTATGAAGTTGTTTTATCGTCGGTCAAAGACGAATGGAGCGCAGCCCTCAAGGGTTCGTGCTATCCTCGATAAAAAATTTATATTGTCTTAATTGCTCTATTGAAAATAGCCCGATTTCCGGGTGAGAGGAACCCCGCAATGACTTGTTATGGCTTGCATATTTATATCTTGGTCCATATGCCACGTAAAGCCATACAATTTAGGGACAGAATTTACCTTTATGACAAGGGCTTAGTTATAAGGAATCAGAATGAAATAGTATTTAGCTAAAAATTCGTTTTAGTATTAAAGGTCGCTGGTTTTTCTAAAGGCCTTAGAGGGCGGATAACTCTTATTTATATTGAGCCTAAGGCATCAACTAGGTCTCGAGCCCGTCTGTAACCATCGTCATGTTCAACAGACCTTTGGTCAGAGCCTTTGAATTTACATAGTGTTCTTTTCGAATGTCCTCAATTTTCAACTAGACTAAAGGCTTTGATTTCATCAATACCTGGCTTGAATCAAGGACCTTCCGCATTCAATGCGATCCCTACTTTGGACATCGTGATACAAGGAGAACTGTGGGGCAGCCGGGGAAGTTCGGCTTCTTCCAGATTGATACAATTACTCACATGAAACCACCCTGTAATGGCTGAGCCAAGAGTGGCGTGGACTGCATGGATCGGGATTACGGAAGACTTCTTCCTAGCATTCTGTTACATGGCCCAGATGTTATCGAGCTTGGCAGGAATTGTGGAGAAGAACTGCTAGAGTCTCCCTGTCTCAACGATCCATACGAGGGTGGCTGTTGTCAACGGGTAACTCTTACAAAGATAACGCGATTGGAGCTAGCGCCTGTCACAAGGCCTATAGGAAGACTTGACAGAGCCCGTGTCACGGGCAGAGGGTTACGACAAGTTCGGTCCAAACATGAAATGGGGGTGGCGAGCAGCTTCGTGGCCTTTGATGATGAAGTTGAACGAGTTCGCATTGCGAAACAAGATGTCCCCAGTCTAAGCGCACTATATCAACTACAGCGCATCAAGTACGTCCGGTCGTTTGTGAACCGTGGATCCAAGAAGCAGGTAAAAGCCGCCAGGCGCCAAACTTGTCCTCTAATGGTTCCTCAATATGGGATTTAAATTGTATTGTTCGTAACGAGTTGTATACAACACCAATTTCCATGCATCACGCAAGCTATGCCAAGCAGACCAAGAACTTTATATGTATTCCTGCCCCACACATTCACCCTCTAAAGTCTACAAATGAGCGGGACGGGGTTAGTTGAGACAATCCTTAATTTCGGTCCCCAGTTTACATAATCTATTACATCTGAAATTTTCGCATCGTAGCCCTACATGTGTCGTTGGCCCGCCGGGCTCGGGTGCAGAATCCAGTCTTTCTTCAATGCTAGCTGCAAGCATGCATAACCGCCAAGTACAATTTAAACGGCAGCGAGATTATGCTCTATACAGTATCGTACTTGGCATATTTCCCCGGGGTAGTTCTGGGGCCCCTAGCAAGTCGGACTCTAGCCGATAGTGGTAATTGCAAAGCCGGCCCATCCCGGAGATTACTGCTTTCGTAACTTGCAATAGTAAACCGGACGTCTAGCTTCAAGTCCAGCGGCAACAGCAACGGCCCCTGACATTACCGAACCGGTTGACAGGCAAATTTATACATTATTTGTTGAGAGAAGATGATTACATGGAAGGGCTTTCCCCTCGGAGAGAGGCTGCGTGCCCAAGATATAAATATAAGGGTTTTCCTCCAACTTGTAGTCTTGTTGCACATACATCACATTTGTGTATATTTCTTCTCTGTTTCTTTCGCTCTTTTTTTCTTTTTTTTTAAACGACTCAGTCCTAGACGACTGGCTGGTCTTTCACTATGTATTTTCCTACTTTCCTTATGGCCATTCTCATGGCAAGTGCTATCAATGCAAGCGCCATACAGCAACGACAAGAAGAAGAAGTACCGCAGTGCGACGAAGCACCTCCAAGTGAGGAATTCGTGGAATATTCCAAGGCTCTTCAACATAACACTTCGTCTCTTGAAACCCGTCAAGCGCAGAAACACTACAACTTTCGAGTTTATGCCCATGTTGTATACTCTGAAAAGAACAGCCAAGGCGGCTATGTATCTGTAAGTGTTCACTGCTCCAATTCACCCACTATTATCCTAAGCCGTCTGTAGGAAGAGAATGTGAAGAAGGACATTGATCTTTTAAACAAACGCTACAGCCGGGCTGGAATCTCCTTCACCCACGCCGAGACGGACTACCTTCAAAACAGGGCCTGGGCTCATTCCAACGATCCCGCAATGAAGAAGAAACTGCGCCGGGGCGGATACGCAGACCTGAACCTCTACTACGTCGCCAAAATCCCAGGCAAGCTGATTTCAGGAGGCCCCATCGGTGGGCATTGCACTTACCCCATTGTTCCCAGGGGTAATAGCTTGACTGTACAGCAAGGGACCATGGAGCGTGACGGGTGCGTCATGATCGCCACGTCTGTGCCGGGCGGCAGTTCGTGGTCTGGCCTAAGCCCGCTCACCACACACGAGGTCGGCCACTGGCTGGGCTTGCGACACACTTTCGAAGGCAACTGCAAAGATGGAGATACAATCGACGATACCTTTCCCCAGGAGAAGCCGACGGGTAGATGTGAAAACCAGCCCAAGCTCCCAGACGGTCGGCCCGGTGCTTACGCTTGTGGCGGGTTGCATCCGAGCAACATGTTGAACTTTATGGATTACTCGTAAGTCGCGTCTGTTTTGCGGCAACCGAATTTGAATACAGGACTGATTACCTTTCAAGGTCTTGCAGGTCAGAATTTACCTTGGGCCAGGAGCAGCGCATGAGGCAATGGGCTGATAGTCGTCAAAAGCTTGGAGGATCTCCAACGGCTGACCAAAAGCCTAAGCCTCCTGCAAATCCGAAGCCGAAGCCGAAGCCAAACCCGAACCCGCCTACTCCTAAGCCTCCCAGTAACTCGGGTGAATCCAAAGTCTGGGGCCAATGCGGCGGCAGAGACTGGAAAGGCCCAACTGCTTGTTCCAAGGGCCTTGTCTGCAAGCACTTCGGGGTGTGGTATTCTCAATGTGTGCCTGCGGCTTAGGCTCTACTGGTGTGGCAGAAGCATAATGAACAAAGAAAACGGGGGAGTAAAAAATATCATTTTTGTTCTTGTCCTTCACTCAATCTGTATTTATATACTTGTACACATTTACTTGAATATACTGCTTCGATGCCACCTACCACACGGTCCCGTCACGTTATCGTGCTGTTGTTTAACCAAGTCGCGGGTTACATTGCTATGACATGGAATTTGGTTGGGCAATTTATTGTACTCTTATAGTGCATTGTCTTTGTTTGATGAACATGAAACCTAAGAGCCTGACTTAAGTTAGCGTGCAGGTCAAATTATACTACGCATTTGTTCTTCATTATATAGACTACATGTAACTATCTCCCAGTACTCCGCTATAATGCAAGTATTTATTCACATACAGCGTAAATATTCAATTCCAGGACAAAATAACTATAAATCTCCATTCTCAGTTAGCTTTAGTATTAAAACTTCACCCGAAGTACACCCTATTACCGCCGTACAACCCTCGATCCATATACTATTCCCGGTGGTAGTACGGTATTCGCTAGGAATATAAATGCGATTTTCACCTTTCCACTGGATCCAGTCATGCGAAGAGCTTAAACCCCATGATAACCAGGACGGCAACGACAGGGAGTCCCGTGTTCTTGATAAGAGAGAATAACAAGAAGTTGAGGGGCATGTGCTGTCTTCGGGGATGTCGTCTACCTCGAAAACACCTATATTAGTGTGAATATATTTCGATATATCCACGGTTATTCCTAATGAATCGAGCTGGATGCAGCGTATATTATGCAGTGTTTGACCCGTACTTCTTCTCCAGATCTTTACCACATCATCGCACGAGGACGACACAAGCAGCTCTCCATCTGGAGAGAACGCGACGGCAGTCACTGGATCACGATGGCATTCAAATCGAGACAGCTCTGTGGTAGATTGACCGCCCTGGTGAGTCACTGATGTCAAGTCCCAGATTCGAACGCAGTCACTGCCGCCGGACGCGAGGAATTTTCCGTCAGTTGAGAAGGCAGCGCAAACAACGAAGCCAATGTGACCTTTAAGTGTTGTAGATTGTTGTTTTTCCAGACTGCTTTGAGATTCTGAATGAAGCTTCCACACCTTGACATCCTTGTCATCTGATACTGATGCCAGGAGCTTGCTGTCAGGCGAGAACACAGCAGACCGGACCCATTTTTCATGGGCTTGACACCAACGCGGTTGCGTCGAGGCTTCGAGATGCCAAACCAGAATGCCCCCTTGCGTGGAAGTTGCAACTAGCATTGATTCATCCGCTGAGAAGGCAAGCCACGTGATGCTGTGGTGTTCTTCACCAACGTCCAAGGGTTTCTTGTGCCTGCCAGTACACCCATTCCATATGTGTATTTGCCCATCTGAGGAAGCAGAAGCTATGAGTTTACCACTCGCAGAAATTGTCACGGAACAAACACGACTCTCATGCTTGACATGTTGGATCACATCACCGGCTCTCTCGGGAACATCCAGGATTGGTAATGACGCATTCTCCAAGTCCCAAATACGAGCAACTCCATCCGTGGAAGACGACATCAGGAACTGTTCTGTGGGTGAATAAGACAGCGATAAGACTGGCTTAGATTGGCAAGACATAATTTGCTGCAGTGTATCGTATCCCGTTCCTTGGATGTTCCAGTTCCAGACCTCGATCGAACTCGCGGGGTAGGACTTCTCAGCAGCAGCAAAACGCAAGCCGTGAGCCGAAAAATCAAGAGAGGCGTACGGAGATACCGGCACACAGCGAAGGGTATGCGCCGGGGCATCAGAAGTAATATCCCATACTTTAATAGTGCCGTCGGTGGAGCAGGATGCCATGGACTTGGAGTCTGGAGAGAAACAGATTCCATTGATCTTCTCGGTGTCGTTCTCCAGAGGCCTCGACCATTCACTTCTGCCGTCCTCCACTAGCAGGATAGTAATGTCACTCGATGAGGCTATTGCGAGTAAGCGCCCATCTGCGGAGAATGTCAACTGCCTTATACCTGTTTCGCGCTCCCATTTCTTTGCTCGATATGAGTGAGTGTCCCATATGAAAACAGTCGTCCCAATGGCTGCGGCCAGCTGGTCGCCTTTGGGGGAAAATATAAGATGGCTGATTTCAAATCTCACTCCAGGGAGCAAATCATTTCCCTCGAAACTTTTCTCTAAAACGGATAGGTTGTAATCCCAGATCTGAATCACTGAACCTCCTGAAAATGCCAGGAGGCCGCTGGAGGAAAATGTGACCCGGGTTGCCCGTCTATCGAATCTGTCGAGGAGGACTTGGAGCTCACCAGTATGGCTGTCCCAGATGCGAACTGTTTTGTCATCAGAGCAGGTGGCTACATGTCGGCCATCTCCAGAATAGTTGCATCCCCGGATCCAGTCCTGGTGGCCTTCAAGAGCCAGGCAGACGGGCCTCATAACTCGACCTACCGGCGGGGAAGCTAGCCACGGTGCCTTGCCGCTGAGCAGTTTCTCGATGGAATAAGGCTGGGTGGGATAGAAGATGAGGCTGTTGCTAGCAGGTACTCCCGGGGGACTGTTTGTGGATTGGTGAAATCGGAGGAAAAGTGTTGCACGTTGGAGAAGTAAAAGACAAAACTCGGCTCGTGGACGTTGGATGCCGGCGTCATGGTCCAGATATTTCTGTAGTATCGAAAATTAGAAAGGAATATTCAAGCTTATGATTTCGGCGCGCGACATAAGCCGTCGAAGCCTTCTGACAAATGAGCCAGAACGAGATCGAATGATGCTTACCTTGAGGACAAGTTCAAGATCAATCATCTGAGCAAGGGCCACCGCCAGACCTTGAGTCCGTACCAATCTATCTATCCATGCCAGGAGGTTCGGCTGGAGAAAGGCAGCAAGCTCGCCCCACGGGACATGGTTGGCATCTCGGCTGATCAATGCAGAGAGATGCCTCATCCAATACCATTCAGCGTAGTGACACCGAAGGGGGATATATCCCTTCTGCTCCGTTTGAGACTCCGCGGTTACAGCCGTTCTGAAATGGTTCGGGAGAAATTGGAGGCACCGCAGCACGAATTCTCCGCGCGCCTCTGGCTCCTGAAGCAGATTCTTCCGGGCATAATTCCTGGCCGAGTAGTGGACAAACCGTACTATATCATCACGTAAATCCAGGAGTGCAAAACACCCTTTGGCAATGATGAGCTTGACATCCACGACAGCGGGTAGTTCTGCCATGGCGTGCAGTTCCCAGAGATATAGCGGCCGGTATGCCGCAGCCGCGATTCGAATGATTTGCCTACAAAAGTCGAAAGACTTTGGGTGATGTTTTCTAATTGTTGCCATGGAGTAGTTATACAATCCATCCAGATCGTGTGGTAGTTCCTCAAGGGCGTCCATGATATCCCAAAAAAAAGGATGGTGTTGTATGATTTTGCAAGCCGTGTTCACCCAAAAGGGATTACCTTGCGACTTCTTGGTGAGATATTCCCGGAGAAGTGCTTTCGCGTCGTCGCGCAGGCGAATGTCGCGGACTACGGCTGCGACTTTGGAGCCAACACTCTGTTCAAATATCGCAGCCATATTTTTTGAATCAAGGTCGAGAACAATTGACTCGCCCAAAGACACCCACTTTTTAATGGCAGAATTTATAGAGATTACCCATCGGACTTTGGGAGATCGCTTTATGGTGGCGCAAACCAACCTGAGGAGATTGCCTAGCCCTTGTTCCATGTCAACATCACCTTCGTCAACACAGCATTCGTCAATCGCGTCGACAATGAAACAAAGTTCTGGACAGTCCGGGTCTTCCAGAATTCTGAACAGGACCCCAAAAACTGCAAATGCGTCTGTTGTCCGGTCGAGGACTTGCCTCCCAGTTGTCTTGTACGCTTTTCTAAGGTGGCGGAATAGAGAAGTTCGATGTCGAATTATCTGTCGGATGAGACTGTGCACAATTGCTGCCGGGTTTTCTAGAACAAAACTAGATCGGTTTCCAAAAAAACATAAAACTTTCTCACAATTGCTGCTAGGATTCTGCAGCCGCATCAAATGTTGAGCAATCGTCAGAAGGATCATTGACTTGCCAGTACCTGGTGCCCCCGTAACATATAGAACCCGGCTAGCGCCGGTGTGCTTGGATCTGTCAAACTTGAAATACTCTTGCGTCGTGAGAATCCATTCGAGCGAATACTCTGGTAGGTTCTCATTCTGGAGTGCCTTCTGCAGGATCTCTTCTGCGCCCTCGAAGTTCTGGACAAGGCTGGAAGGCAGTTCGCCATCGTCACTCTCGCTCCCTTCATATTGAGTTGATTGATGCTCGGAATGTTCGGACAGGGAAAACAAATCGCGAAGCTGATTACCAATTTTGTTGTCGAAACTAGCAATAAATGCGCCCTCCATTTGTCGGATGCGGGCGGAGAGCTGGTCGACAACGCCTGGTTCGACAATCATGCTCCTGTCAGCAGTCGAACATGCGATATGGACAATGTACAACAGAACTGCCGCATACAGAGATACCAATGCATCTCTTGCACGATTCTGCCCACTGTTTGTTGTTTCCGAGGTGCTTGTCGTCTCGCTAACGTCCGCCTCGCTTGGTAAAAGAAGTGATAGCCTCTGGAGGCCATCGATTTTCGAGACGAGTTCAATGAAGTCAAGAGCAACTGAGCCACATGGTGCACTATGATTAAATAGGCTCTAAATAATAGTTAGGTCTAATTGTTTCTCGTGAAATGGAGAGACTTTGAAATTTGATCACCTTTGCGGCAAGACATGCAGCAAGCCACGGTAAAGCAGACTCGGTCATGCTCAAGGCCGATGGCCGAACAATATCTTTAAATAAGGTAATCATCTGCGTGGAGTCGCAAGATGACTCTTCGCTGCTTCCTGAGTCGTCCGTTTCGGCCATCCAAACCTCCAGGATTTTTACCTGCTCTGCCCAGTGTAGCTCACGGTTGTCTTCCATTGTGTCATCAACGGCCTTTGCGCTATGTGGAAGGCTCGCAATCGAACTATTTGGGGAATTCGGCGTCCAGCACTGGTACATCATTTTCTCGTAGAGAGAGACTAACTGGGGCTCATCAATTTTGAGGCAATTATAGGCTTCATTCCATAGCCTCTCGCCCGGTTCGAAGAGATTGTCGGATGGCGAGTCGATTCGATTTCGCTGACGGTGATGCATTATATTCACATAGTCATCAGATTCATGTGATGATGGAACTCCAAAATATTTGTTGGATAGACTTCTTCGAGTCTCAGTGCTGTCTCGAGTCGCCATCGCAACATGTGCCGCTTCGCTAATGACTAGAGCCAGATGATTACCTTCTTCAGTCAGGGAAATGCCGCGAATCACCTCTGGTTGATCTTGCTGCCTAGACAGCGCGTCATCAGATGTATCGTTTCTGCTTTCTTGCTTTCCGCAAGTCGTTTGCTCAACAAGACGTGGAGGGTCTGCCGTGGGGGCAGGGCCCGTGAGTGACGTGGTTGATTCCTTCCCAGTTTCTGGTTTGTTCTTGGACGGAACCTCAGAGCGGTCTACCGAAGCCCTGGGGCGCATTGCCTTTATTAGTAGTTGGGCTACAGCTGCCGGAATCTGCCTGAACCTGTCTGTCATGGTCAAATGCGATATGTGTCACGACACGACGAAACGTTTGGCGAGGGACGAGCTCTCGATGATGCGAAATACGAAACACACAATAGGCATGTGCGGCCGCGCGAGCCCTTTTCTGGCTGAGGGCCCTTTGTTCGATAGACTGTGAAACTAGGTGAGAGAGGAATGGGGGGCTGGACGGAGGTTCTGAAAGAGCCAGCAAACTCCGCCTTTGTTGCCTCTGGCCAGCTCATTGGGACGCACGGCCAATAAAAAGTGATTGATCGATACATGTATCTGCCGGTAGGCGCCATGGCCGCCATCTGTGCCACCCCAGAGACAAGTAACTGCAAATGTCTACATTGAAGTCTATTGATGCAGGTCAGGCGACACAAAGGTGCTGCTACCCAACGCCCTCGTGTGATGAAACTTGTGCTAGCCTGCAGAGCTCACCCGCGATGTCAGAGTCCTTCCGTTATTCAGGTGACGAATATAAATAGATGAAACGACATTCGTGATAATGTCGTCAAGATGCCCTCAAACACACAGTACATGGCCTACAAGGAATCTATATCTCCTGGAACTCTTTTTCCAAGTGCAGCGCTACTGAAAGTGGAGTGTATCTTTCTATATTTCGATTCAGCATCGCCACTTTGCCTTGAACCTTCAGCTCGTAAAGAGTCTATCGCCTCTCGCTCGGTTGTATAGACGAAATGTGTAACTCTGAGTCCTCTAGTAGGGATAGCGATGACGCATATTACGAAGATCTGGATACGTTCGATCCAGAAAGACCCTTGGAATTTGAGTTATACGAGGACCTGGGCAACGAGGCCACTGCCCGCCAGGGAGCAGTCAAATCGTACTCGGTCAAACAACATGGAAGCGCTGTTTATGCCGAGGAAACCTCGGGTTATTCGATCTCCGCTCAACGTCTTCTCTGGATTGATGGATATGAAAAACAACCAGCAGGGGGAGGAGACATTCATAAACAGGAAATGACTCTTGCAGTGCTAAAGCTCGTCGTTTCCTCGCGGAACCCAGGAACAAAAATTCAGCACATGGAGGCCACCGTGCAGCTCAGAGACACGGAGGACGGAGGGCACGACGAACCCGAAATTCAGGCCTGGGCACCTTACCGCACCCTCCAGAAGTGGAATAGCTCAGCTGGTCAGAGAGATAAGGCTGTTGACCGGAACATTGGCCTCACAGGAGGATACTCAGGTGCCGAAATCTCTGCCAAGTATAGCCGGGAAAGCAAAATCTCCTGGGAGCAGACTGATTTCGACACGGGACGATCCTCCGAGAAGATTAGCAAGGTCACCAGGCGACGGAACGGGGTGACATGGTTTGTGAAGCAGAATCAACTCCAGAACCAGGGTGCCACACCGGAACTGTGGGTGTCTCTTCTCTTCTCGAGGCCTTCGCGCAAAGCGTATGTAGTCGACTTCTCCATCAACATACGCGCTGGCACATGGCAAGCCATCCAAAACAAGACGAAACGTTTTTTCGGCATCGGTCCTGGCCAATCAAGTGCATTTACTGTCACGCCAAGCACGACTCCAGTCTGCAATTTTGAAGGAAAAGAAATTCTCAAATGCATCGACTCGAACAGCCTTGGAAGCCCGCATTTCGGCCCAAGATCAAATTATACTTCAACTCCAGGCCAAGACAGCGGGGCCGGGAAAAGGGGCGCAACAAGGCGTGTCAGGAAGCTAGCTTATCCAATCGGCTTCAACATACACCCAGCAATGTCTCAAGCTGGTATCTTGTTGTCTTCTCCTCCTCCGTACGGAGTACAGGGTACTCTCTTAATTGACCGACGGTCTGGTTGTGACACAACAGGGCGACACAGCGTCACGAGGAGGATATTAGGTGAGGGGCGCAATGACGGGTCAAATCGAGCAACCCAACTAATCAGTAGACAAATATGAAAATTGGAATTTGTGTTATTTTCAGCCAATTTCGCAGCATGAATGCGGAGTACTCCGTACCAGAGCCTCATTTTTTGCTCCTTGACTCCCAAGCGTCTCGTAGTACAAGTCAGTCGGTCTCGATGCAACAGCAAGGTGATGGGCTAAGCCACTTTTAAAAATTTCATGTGGACTCTAAATAGTTGTCGCGATTTAACATGGCTCCTAGTATCACCCTCTGAGCCTATAAAGTTAATACAGCTTTGAGCTGTTATTCTCTCGATTGCAACCAAGGTTGGGTAGTCTTCAGGCCACCACCTTTCCAAACTCATGCGTATGTCCTTGATTGGACCTCTAGAACTGCCAATTTCTCCATACTGTCCACAAAGGGGCCTTGTCAAAACAAGCTACCGCCCACAAATCGAAGCGTCGAAATGCAGCCCGGACAGACAAATGTACACGAACCCCAGACAGAGCCCAGCCGCCAAGACTCTTCTAGTGAGCGTACAACATTTAAAAGCACATGGGAAGATTTTTGGAAAGATAAAGAGAACACAAAAATTACTGAGGCCGTCGAGATATTGTTGGAAAATGTCGTCACCCACTTAGAGGTCGTTTTCAGTGACCCCGCGACCAGAAATCAAGTAGTCGATGACATAACAACCTTTCTGAAAGACGAAGAAAACGCCTACGGAATTGACAGTTTCGTGCGGTCTCTGATGCTATTCTATATGGTAAATCGAGAAAAACTCACAACGGATGTCGAGCTCGAAGTCATCAGGATCATTGTGGAGGCCGAGAAATTGTTATCCTTCGAATCTCCAAGTCTAAATTCCACTTCAGACCCGAATCTCAAGCTCTTGATTCCAGTGAGTATCTCGTTCCGGTGCGAAGGGCCGAACGGCTGGAAAGCCGGGAGCTATTCGAATTCGAATTCGAATTTGAATTCGACCCCCTTCCACAGGGCAGCCTATCACAACCAGGTCGATGCTGTGAAGTACATGATCCAAGGTGTCGAGCAGCACTTCAAGGTCGCCTCAAATTTTCAGCCTATATCAGCTCTAGAAGTTTTACAAGTGAGGGATCCAGCACGTACGAAGGGCCCAACCGCTCTGGAGACTAGTGTTAAAGAAGGACGTTTAAATATGATCAGGGAACTTCTGAAGTATCCAAAGATTGCTGAATATCCTGATAAGAGTTTTGTGAAGGCTCTCACAAACGGCTATAGTGAAATTATAGACATCTTTCTCGAACTCGACCACGTTTGCGACACCTACGTCAATAAGGAGTATATCATGAAAGCATTAACGCTTTTGAAGGAAAAGAAACAAGACGGCACATGGAAGAGTCGAAAGAACATTGTACATGCAATGCTCAAACGCGCGACAAGAAGCAAGGGACTGGATGACGAGGTCCTTTCGACGATCATCCAAATGAATCTGATCGAAGCGTGGGAAGAATGTAAGACAAAAGTCCCGACCGATCACGGCCGTCTTCTCCACCTCGCCGTCTCTTCTCAAAACACCAAGTTCGTCGAATTATTTGTGAAGGAGAACCCCAGATCAGTTACTATAAAAGCACTCATTCAAACAAGGGACACGTCGGAGGACGGGGAGGAAGGACAGGGTTACTACCCGCTGTGGTACAATAATAGGAAGTGGGTGAACAACAAGTGGGTAGAGTACGTCGGTTCCTCCGATATACGCGAGTTACTGGTCACAACGACCATTAGGCAGATTAACAACATGCGGAGTCTGTCAGATATCCTGGAGCAATCTGCCGGTAAGTCAAGTTAAACACGATGAAGTTGATTCAGACACTGAAGCTTTTCTCGCAGAAACAAAAGGTAATCTAGAACTACATTCCGCTTTCCTGCGTAATCACGGGCTCACCGCAATCACAGGGCGAGAACTTTTCTTCGACATTTCGCGGCTCAAGCCAAAGTCATATAGACTCAGCGATTTTATCCACTCGTTGACAAATCATCGTGAGAATAAAGACCTCCTGTCTTACGAGAAGACAATCAAGTATGCTAGCTTCCCTGTCCTAGACTTGTATGTCGATAACGAAGAGCCGTTTGGCAGAGGTCCATACAAAGAGCACAGGGAGGTCTTCGACATACTTGACTGGCTACAAAATGTCAAGGGGGTGAAATCGGTACTGGAGCTGAAAGTCCCCGATAGGCTACTTAACCCCCACAATGAACTCATGATAGCCGAATACGTTCACAACCTCGGAGTTGAAGTTCTCGACTGGAGATTTCTCGACATGTCTTTGTCGGTATTCAGTCCCGAAGTAAAGGGAAGAATCAGAACCCTTTGTCTCTACGCAAGCGGTAAATGGGCAGCGATTGCCCATTGGCTGAGCAAGGACGGATTAGAATCTTTCCCAAATGTGCGTGACACATGCAAATAGCGCTGTCTTAATGCCAGTGAAATTTGAACAGTTGAACATACAGCTATGTACTGACAGTATTCTCTCGTTTACCTAGCTTTCTGAAGTTCGAATATTTGTTATCCAGGTGCGTCTTACCGACCATGTTGCATTACAGGGTATGAAAGCGAAACTAATACCAGGCGTATGTCTAGGAAATGATGACAAAGACGTACTTTGCTCGCGTGTATGAGGATCTTTCAAGAGAAGTGAGAGCCAAGTTCTCAAGCAAACCAAAGATCAAGGTCATTCCTCAATCGTGGAAACCAAGAGGAAAACCAGCAACGAACTTGGAAGAAATGTTGGTCAAATGCTATAAAACTATAGTAGTTTCTTATCTTTACTAACTGTAACGCAGAGCCCAAGAAGCCTTTCCCAAACTATCACGATTTATTTCGAGCTATCGTGAATATGTAGACAGGCATTGGAAGGCTAGTGAGTGCGTGGTTCAACGGACCAAGGTAGCCATCATCGACAACGGCATTCTGAGTATGCATCCCGCGTCGTTTGACAGCTTGGCTTATCCCAACTCGAAAAGACCTGCAACCCGCAAAGTTCTTCAAAACCATGGGGCGCCGAACGGTAAGGCAACAATCGAAATCGCCAAGGATGACACATTCGACACCTACGACAACGACTTGGCCAACCCTAAAACGCTGTGGAGTTGGATTAAGGGAGGGAAGTCTTTCGTAGACGATGACTCTCAAGGCAGCTCGTGGCTTTTTGCCTCCGACCCTCATGGCACTCAGATGGCCAACCTAATCTGTGCTCTCGATCCTGGCTGCGAGCTTTATATAGCAAAAGTTGCTGATGACAGATTTGGGATCACACCAGAAAGGGTCTCTAAAGTAAGCAGTGAGATTCGATACTATATTTCTCTTCTCTTCTCATCTGTCCCTAATAATGGCTCCCAATATTAACTGGATTTTACAGGCTATCGACTGGGCACGACAAAACAAGGTCGACATTATTTCAATGAGCTTTACTATGCTCGAGACGACTCCGGGTCTGAAGCAAAGTATTAAAGACGCCAATCAGGAAGATATCGTGATGTTCTGCAGCAGCCATGATGAGGGCTCTAATGTACCTGAAAGTTGGCCTGCCGATGCACCAGAGACAAAGACGGTGGTAGCTTGCGACGAGTACGGGACGCTATTTCGAGAAATTGAGCCGAAAAAATACGACTACAGGATACCCGGTGTGAATGTACCTGCAGGCACCGTGCCTTTCCTAGAATCGAATACTCATATCACTGGAAGCTCTGTGGCCACAGCGACGGCAGCTGGCTTGGGCTCACTCATGTTGTCATGTGCGCGCCTTTCGAACCAGGCCGAGAGGTCTCAAAGAATTACAATTATCAACTCATACTTCAAGGCTATGCTTTCAAGCGACAAGTCCCAGTACGTACTATTAGAGAAATTTGGCGATATTGATGCCAAGGTTAAGGAGGGTGAGCCGATTATCGCGCAGGATATTTTGAGTCAAAATTTTTTGTTCTTCATAATACTTTTAGATAGGTAAACTCTTTTGGCATATTTTGAGAGAAGACATACTCTATATTCTTAATTATTACTTATTTATATTATATAATACTTGGGGTTTTTAACAGATTATTTGCAATAGTTTAAATTTAGAAAGCCTGCCCGCCGGAGCGACCATTCCAGCGGCACAGTGCTTGACAGAAGCTCCCGGCCAGGCCTCCTTATCAAGCTAACTTTGTGAGGGTAGATTCTAAAAGTTTCCGGAAGAAGAAAAACTTGCCCGAATATACAGATCCTTATAGACTTACTTTCCAGGTTGGGCTAAGCAAGACAGCCCGTGGATCAATTATAGCCGTCAATTATCGTCATTCTCGTGACAGATGAATTACGTAGCATGCAGGCTATTATTGACTCCATAATATGGCGCTTCCTAGCCGCAGCAGCGGGTGTCAAGAAGGAGCAATAATAATTGACAGTACTGCTAACCAGCAAGTCGACGGAGTAGCAACTTGGTCGCCTAAACTTTTGCAACATTTACGGGTCGAGTAATTCATGGAGGCCATGGAGCAGAATAAACAGTATTGTGTGTAACCACACCATCGGGAGTGATGCGGTATTGTGCTTGCAAACAGGAGAAAAGCGGCATGGCCGAGATCGGCAGACACAATGTTCAACCAAAGGGTCCCGGCAGGGGTCAAACACGAAATTGGAAAATCATGCATATCCGGTCAGACAAGTTGGGTAGCATACGTCATGCTTGCATCGAGTAGCGACGCCATGCATGCTTAAGCTGTAAAACAAGAGGCAAACAGTGGCTGCGAGCTCACCATTGTCTCAGCTACCTTGTAACAGCAAAAGCAATTGTGGTGGAGGCAAGTGTAACCCTCGTGGCATACACGACGGCTCGTTCAGAAGCCAGGCCGGCATGTCTGACGTTTTTGATCAAATTACCCCGGTGCCGATACAATTCAGCTTCAGGTGTACCTTACAAATATTTGAAAAGCAACTATTATCGTTGCAGGGAATGCCACCAACTTTTGCTGGCCAGCGCCGTCTGTCAGAAGAAGTGGATAGAAGCATGGAATTCCCTCGTAAGATGGCATGCGTTTAAATGGGATCAACGGGCAACGTAATGGCAGGAGTACCAGTTTACCCAAACGGCCGCCCCTACACCCTGGTAGGGCGACATTGCATCAGACCAGACTCTCTCCACATGCATGCATTCAATGGTCGGATTCAGATGCAATTCAACAGGAATGACGTTGGTTGTCATTTGCCAGCTGATGCGTCAGAGTGGCTATCGGGCCTGTCCACTGAGCCCTGCAGCAGAAAGATACGGAATAACGGCCCTTGGCCGAACATCCCTGAATCCAGTTTATAAATGTGCTCTTTGGCTCTCTCTCTGTGACCTCTGTGATGATGGAATGTAGTCTCATGGTAGAATTGCTCGAAAAGACATCCACACGGAGGCAGTTTGCTCATCCATTACTCATTCCGTTTCTTGAAAGTATATACCGAACAACCCTTCCGTACTGTTCTGAAAAACATCAAGGACAAAGCTACTTCAAAGCCTCCAGCTATCCCTGTTAGCATAAAGCAGCGAAGCGCAATTACTTCAATACCCAGTCATCATGGGCGTTGATCTGGACTACCTTACCCCACGCGGCCTCTTGGTGAACAAGAATTTTGTTTGCCAGGGGCCTTCATTTAGCAGCCTTTTTCTAGCTATCAACAAGATGCTTGACGTGCCGCACAGCAAAGAGACGATGGCCAAGGAGTTCAATTTTTCCAATGACGCTTTTGACGTGGTAAATAGACTCAAAGTTTGTTTCAAAGAGAATTTGATCTAATAGGGAGTAGCTTTTAGATGTACTTGAAGACTGCCTGAAGTACATGGCAGAGGTACATCTTTTTGTATCCGTACTTTCCGGATCGATTACAACTGGCTCACTCTTACTTGCAGATTCATTCCAATGCAGGAAAGCTCAAGGTATCTGGCAGATCTATCATCTGTTCTTGAACCCGAAGTTGTGCTGATATTTTCAAATCTAGACCGCGTATCGCGATGTCGGTGATGTCTGCGATAGAATCCTTGTCCTGTCGGCCTCAGCTCCGGAAGATTACAGTTCGCACCACTACCCAAAATCACTCTCAAAGTTTAAAAAACTGCATTACGTTTTGCTTTTGTTGAGCTAACATTATTTTCGCTCAAACTTAGATAAACTATTTGTCGATCTGGCACGGCTGTACAAAGATGAATCAGACAACGAGGCACTGCGCAAGTCTGTCAAAGAACAGATTGATGCACGCTTGGCTGGCATTAACAATGTGTCTACCAAGGCCACAGCTACAAGAGCAGTCTTGGCCAATTCCACAGATGCCGTCACATTAGCACAGGACCAGCTGAAGCAAGTTGGCGCGCAGCTAAACACCGAAGCCATCTATCGTCGACTCCTCGAAGCCTTTATACCTGACATGGTAAAAATCGCCATGAATAACTTTGCAATCAACATGATGAGAGTATGTTATCACCGCCAGTCCCCGATTCGAGACACTGCCATCTCGGGAATCGCAATTGTCTAACAAAGAGGACCGCGTAGGCATGGATCGGGCAAATCCAATTGACTGACGGGACTGCTGCCTCGTTGGTCGAGCTCCAGAAAGCTGTCGGTAAGCCACCTTGCCCGACACGTTAGCAAAAGGCGCCAATTTAACGACTTGTTTAGGTGCCGTTGCGGAGATTGACATGGATCTTATTTCGTTGCGCAAGTATGTGGAGGAAAACACTACACCCGGGCCATCCCCTATTTTGGATTTACAGAAGGGAAACATCCTTGAGAAGTGGGAAGACTTGGATAGGGAAGGTGAGTGCAGGCGTCATTGCTTTCAGACGAAGTTCGATTTGGAGAGCGACTGACTTTGTTGCGTTGCCCTATTTGCAGTGAGAAAGTTCAAATCAAACTTTATTGATACCGTAAGAGCTTGAAAGAAAGGCCAATGGATGATGTTTACTCTGATGGAGGAATTCTTGGTTAATGGACAATCGGGATTCCTGAGTACTTTTTTCTCGATCGCGCATTTGACTAGGAGCTCTGTCATATAGCACGATCATTTGGACAGTTTAGGCAAAATGAGAGACTCTCTAATTTCTTATATGACAAAGTACAACTGTACGAGCAATAAATCGCGTTTTGATCCTGCTTACAAATTGCTACTGTCTTGAATGAGCGACTTGATCTTGACAACTAAGCCGCTGTCTGGTGGGAAATACATCATTGAAACCGCTCGGCAAGATATATAAAAGTTGAAAAATATTGATTTGTCCCATATTAATTTGTAAATAAACGTGCATTGGCAACTTCATCTGCACTTCGACACAATTTCATCAAAGCAGATACTAGATGACGCTGTACTCTGCAAATAGTTACTTCTTCGCTGAGTCCTTCACCCCAGCCCTGCGGCGCTTCACATCAAAGCGAACATTCCCGGTAAACTGCAAATCAACCCCCTTGAAGCCATCCAAAACAATGTCCTCTGGGTTCAGCAGCTCAATCTTCCACTGCGTAAATGGAGTGGGTTCGGCATGGTCCTTCGTTTCAAAGGCGGGATAGACGCGAGTTTTGCCTCTGTTACCATTTTCGTCCAGCTCGTATGAGCACCTTCGAGATTGAGGCAGACTTGCAAAACGGAACACCTTGTCTTTTTCAATGTCTGCGTAGATTCCGGAAGTGGTGATGCGCAAGTTCACCACTACCACTCCGCCCTTGAGAGCGCTTGGATTGGGGAGCACTCCGAGCAGGGTAGGATTTAGCCCGTCCAGACGGTAGTGGGAGCCTTCGTCGAAATCGCTTGCGAGACCCTTCTCCGGAGCGAGTGTGAAGCTACCAATGTGGTTCTCCCCCTTGATGCCGTCTTTCATGGATTGCCCATAGCCAGCAGGGAGCTGTTCCTCGTCAGTCCGTTGCAATATGAAGGTGGGCAGATATGTAAACTTACATCCTCAGAGTCGATGTTGTAGTCGAAAGCTAGACAACATACTGCTTAGCTCATACTCAGTATACGATGGGCTTGGTTGCTACCTACGTTGAAAGTCGCTGGAATACCGTGAATCGGCATTTACCATCTCCTGTATAATGGTGGAGAGGTCTTGCTGGTACTCGACGAGAGCCTTCCGGGAGTCAAGAGTAATAGAACTCTCAGCAAGGGCCCAGTAGCGATAAGCCCATGCCATGTTCCGAAGGGATATCACAACAGTGGTTCTTAGAGCCATGGCGCGATCGTAGAGCATGGACTCGGCAAGAGCATAGATGGCCTCTTGTTCCTCGTACTCGTCCAGCAGCTTTTGCAGGCTGGAAATTTGTTGCTGAGACACAATAACCTCCATCTGAGCCTGGACATATTCGTAGCCAGCCTTCACGCTCTCAGCATGGGCCTGAGCCAGCTGCTTCCCGTTGATGGCATGCTTCCGCAGTGCGAGTCTGTAGTCGCTGGCAGAGTCAATACCCTCGCTCACAGCGAATTCCATCTGCTCGTCTGACTCGAGAATCCATTTATCCCACGCAGCCATTGTAACAATAGCCGCGGCATTCGCATCACCCTGGCTGGTGCCAGTAATGGTCTCCAGAGATGGAATCTCCACGGACGGATCGAGCTCAAACTGGCCAACTGCATCCACCACGGACTCTATGATGGGATACAATGCCAACAGTGCCTCGACACACTCGGCCAACTTTTGAAAGGTGTCGGATCTCAAGACTTTGCCGATTTGACCAACGATGCCCTCGGCTACTTTGACTGCCTCGACGGCCTTGCCTACAGCGTCTGCGGCGCCGCCACCGCCTCCAGGGTTGCCCATGCAAAGCGTTGCAATATTCAATGCAAAGGCTGCAACTAGAAGTTAATCTAAATCCACAGAGATTTAGCTGTTTTGGAGAGTCGGCATGTAGGCTTACAAGCGGCTGCCATGAGAATTTGAAGCACGGCCTTCAACTCCTGCTCATCTTTCCACTTCTGGAGCCCATTCTCGAAACGAATCCTGAGGATTTCCAACGCAAAGTCGTCCTCTTTAAACTGCGCTTCGCAGCTCACAGCAGTCTGGCGAGCTGATTTGTACTTATCCAGCGCCAGGTTGCGAAGATTGACGCGCATGGAATTCTCATTTCTAGCCTGTGCGAGCATAGTATTCCAAGCCTGCTTGTGGACTTCCAAAGACTCCTTCTTATCCTGGAACCGCTCAAACTGGGTCTCGAAAGCGGTGGCAGCATTGAGTGCCTGCTGCGTCGACTCTTTATATCTATCCAGGACTAAAACGGGGGCATAGCTCATGTCCGGTCCTGCCATGGCTTGTCCGGCGAGTTGTTGGCCTACTGCCACCGCCTGCGTGTTGAGCAGATTAAAGTACTCTCGGTTAGTCGTCATTGTCGCTACGTACGAGCTCAACGAGACAGCAATGGATATGTTCTTCCAGAACTGGACAAGAGCAATACGCAGTTGCGTGTTCAGGCTTGCCTTGAGGTCATCGCTTGAGGTGGACGGGTATTTCTTCTCGTACTCATGCTCCAGTTTGCCCTGGGAGAAGCCAATTGAAACGCCGATATACTCGGACTCGGGACCAAGATCAAGTTTCAAAGTGTCGGAACCATTGGTTACAGTGACAGGCTGGTCCAGAATAGCGGCATAGATGGATATTGCACCCGAAGCGTCGGGCGGTATTACTATGGTGGCTGGCGCGTCTGCTGTCAGAACCCTTGCAGTGATCTGTATGGTGCCGTTTTTACAAGGTGAAATGACAGTCTCATGCTTCGTCAGAGCAAAAACATCGGTGAAAATATTCAGCCTAAGCATGGAGGGCAAAAGTGCCGTGGATGCGTCAAAGTAAACTCCTCGGAGCATCGCGGTTTTCTTGTGATCCCACGTCAGAACAGAATATGAGACTTGTCAAAATAAGTGCTACTTGCCGCATTTTCGTTCACATTCTCTGCTTCTCGTAAAGGAATACTAGTAACATCCTTTGACGAAGCATAGGCTTTCCATTCCGCCGGGGTGCTGGGCTGGGGCTTCGGGTTGGACATGGTGGCAGGCTCGTGAGTCTTGGATGTTGCTGTTGCTGTATGCTTTGTCCCCTTTCTTTGTTTCTGTTGTCACCAAATACCAGAAAGCCTGCAACGTTAAAAACTGTTTCTTGTAGAGAAATCAATGCCAAGTTCATTGACAGACCGGGCCAAAGGCAATCTGCAACCGCTCCATATTAGCCTTCAACGGCCTCTTTCGGTCTACCATCTGATCGAGCATGTGATGGCGCAAGACGCGGTATTGCCGATAGATCTGTATTGAATTCCGATAGCGGCTCGTCTTGCAGTGTCGGCTGTCCAAGTTGATTCATCATTTTACCACCTCATTTTCGGTACTCACCACAACACGGGCTGTGAGCTGCGTCGTGACTCGTCATTTTCACCAAGTCATAGTCGTACAAAGTAACAAGACCCTTGTGGTGGACATTTCCCCTCCTGTACTACTCACCAAAACGGGCACGTACATATTTCAGCTCAGGATTTATGTACGTGGCGTCCGAAGGCGTGCTCCTGTTCCATAACCAAGCATGACCACCTGTACGTGGTGGTGCCATGAAAAGTGTAAGATATCTCCAAAAAGCAGCCGGTGTGAGAAAAAGCAACATATTTGTGTCGCACAAGTCACCAGACGCGGCAAGAATGCTATGCTACCCCATCTGCATTCTCAGCTCATGCACGCTCACCGACACAAATGGGGAGACAAAAAGATTACTACATTGATATATTTTTGCATACTCTCATGCATGCTTGGATGAAACGGGTAGGTTGCAATATGTTGACAGAGCATGTAGGCCTGTTACTGCCACCTTCAGTATGTCTGAGGGCGAGGCCGAGGTTTCGACAGCCTGTACGAGGCGTCAGTGTCATCGGCACCTCCGTCAGACAGCCAACACTTGTGTATCCTGGCACATATATATAGACAGAGAAAAAAGGACTTGAGCCTATCATGGAAATCTCGTTGTAATAGATACTGTGGTGATCTTTGCTACCTGTTCGTGTTTTCAGTCACTTGTCAGCATCGTATTCACTCTCCAGATTACCGCTTTTCCTGAAAATGACTGGCTTTGACCCCAAGCAACCAATTACGGATCCATCCGTATTTTCCCCTAGGGGAATGTACGTGGACAACCGCAGTGGCAATAAGGGGACTCAAGACGACGACGATGACGACAAAGCCTTCGTTTTCGATGCTTCCGATATGAAGGCGCTGAACCGATTCCTGGGCACGGGAAGAAAACTACAAACCACTCGCTCGGAGTATCTCAGGTGGTTAGGAATCTCGGACACTCCGGGTGAAATCAGTACAGCCCTCGGAAAAGAACTGGAATTACTTCTAACAACGTATACTTCGGTGTGTATTCTAATCTAAACTATCCGACCTTTGTTTTTTAATCCCTCGCCCAGAAGGCACTTGGAACTAACAAAAAAACCAGATCAAAGGTGACTGTACGCAGTTCAAGGATGTAACATGGAACAGAATTGTTGATATTGCCGGGGACATCAAGTCCTACGCCACCATGTCAGGCGGAAAAGAAAGTACCTCATACTACGTTCTCATGCTGACGTTCATTGGGGACTACCATGAAGAAAACAAGAAACCAAACCCAGACAAGGCGAAACTGGCAGAATTGAAGGAAAGCATCCAATTCACCGTCGACGCTGAGCTCAGAAAGCTAGGCGAACTGCAGGCTGGTGCGCAGGAAGCTCTTACAGGACTTGGAGCTTTTGAAAGAGTGTGCGAGCAACATGGCCTCGCTGTAGAAACGAATGCAAACTCTCTTGAAGCACAGTTGAAGAAGGAGGGCAACGACATTGACACTATGAAGAAGAAAATCGAGGAAGCACGCGCAGAAATTGATGACTTGCAGGGACAAATTGATGGAAGTAAGATATCAAAACACCCCCTACTCTCTGCTGGGCTACGTTGCTAACCGAGCATTGCGCCGTTGAAGAGAACCAAGCAATCAAGGATGCTCCAAAGTACATGTGGGTGTAAGTAGACAAACTAGCGGAACGTACGATAAAAAAAGCGCCGATTCGCTAACCCAGCATCACAAGCTGGCCAATCGGCACTGCGATTGGCACCGGCATTGTCGTGGAAGCAAAGAAGGCCATCAAGAGATTGAGAGAGGCCATGGAAAAGGTCAAGAAGGTCCTGGACGACTATGAATCCAGGATGAGGACTGCATCTCGCCTGGAAACAAATCTCAAGTTCATCAGTGTGAGTATCGCACTCGCCAATCGTCTGCTTACGTCTCAGTCTAATACATTGCAGAAACAAGTCAAGGATCTCAGTACAGAGATCGGGCCTGCCATCAAGACCTTGCAAAAGCTCCAGGGAGCTTGGAAGAGCATGGAGACGGATCTCTCAGCCATCAAGGACTTGATCGAGTTTGATACGGACAACATTCCGCCCATGTTGATCACTAGGCCACAGTTGCAGGGCATTGTTGACGAATGGAACGAGCTGAAGGATTACGGTACGTGAAGGGCCAAACAGATGAGCGCGTTTGATGAGACCTGACGCTAATGACTATGTGTTTCCCAGCGAGCAACTACATTGAGAATGCGTATATTAGCGACGAACCAAAGGCTGTGAGTATTGCAGAGTATATTTCTGAGCTGGAGGATGCAATCATGAGAATTGAGGCTATGGAGAAGGGTCAGTAATGGAATGACTTGGTGTATGGGGGGTGTTCACTCTCATTCACTTGGCTGCTACTGAGCTTAGTAGATATGACTTTGTCTTACGAGAACCTCAGATTCTTCAATATTCACTCATTGCCTATTGAGTTTCCTTTGATATTGACGAGGTTTCAAGCTTCTTTATTTGGCGAATGCACAATGGAATGTGATGACCTCCGTATTACGGCGGAATAGAATGGATAACTCCCCTTGGCGATGCCAAATATTGACACGTGACAGGCCATGTGGAGTTTCCCGGCCAAATCTCTTCAAGAAATCTATTGAAAGAGCCTTACTGTACTATGATAAACACCTTTCAGATACGCTCTGATATACTTGCCAACAGAATATCTCATTCCCATTCTGCCATGAGTGTGTTGGTTTCGATTTCCTTGTCAAAGTTAACCAGGTGAGTTGAATGACACCACGGCTTAAGGGTCTCTTCCATGCGAATAATATCCGAGAAAAATGTGCACCATTTCAATCGAGGGTAAGCTTCATTAATCTCAGCAATAGTCGATCGATGAATCAACGTCTTGAAGCCCGCAACATGCGGGTGAAAGCCCGTGTTATCGAATGTTGTGGCAAGCTGAATAAGCTGACCCATGTACGTAATCTCTCCATCAACCCCCATATCCTCATGTCGGATAATGGCTTCTGCAGCAGCTTCAGCCTGATCGGTGGTGGCTCCAAAATCCTTTAGCGCCTGTAGAGCTTTGATACCACCATAGATATCGAAAGACATCCGAGTAGCAGTCAAGAATTCCTCGGCCGTTCCGAGGTCGTGCAGCAGACAGGTCAGAGCCCAGGTCACGGGGTTAAGTTCAGACGCCAGTTTTGGAAAATGCTGTTTCGTTATAGCCATGCCTTGGAGAAGCGTTAGTATACGACGATTGTGCTCGCCCAGATCCACCGATTGCATACCGTAGAAATACACTCTCATAGAGTGGTTGAAGGTTTCAGGGTGGAGAACCTTCTTGGCATATTCCATGGTCTTTTCCACGACGACGTCACCAAATGGGAATTTCAGGCTGTCCATGGACAGAGCCGCTGTTTCGACACAGGCGAGGCGGTTACCGAATATAAGCCCGGCATTTGCGGGCATCTTGGTCCAGCCATTGGCCGCAATCTCGGTCTGACACATGATGAAGGTAATAGTAATTCTGGCAGACAAAGTAATAGTCCAGAGCGTTTGAATCTCAAGTGATCAAAAAAAAGGGAAATATCTAAGCGGGTTACGCTACCCTTTTATAGACGAGGTGAGCGCTCCCTCAAACACGAATAGCGAATGGAACTTGACCAGACCCAATTACCGAACTAGGAAGTAATTTTACGTGGGGCAATAGCGATTTTTTGCCGCAAATTTAGCACGACTCGGCTTATAAATTATGCGATATGGGTGGGCGAAGTAGTAGGTGTCTCAAAGTAGTAGTACTTTCTTGCGCAATAAAGTCTAAGCCAGTAGTAAATTTACGAGGAGACTTCTGGTAGTATCAGGAAACCGCGGCATCCGGCGATCTCTCGGTCTTGTTCACCGCAGCGATTGAAAAGATTAACAAAGGCCCGAATGAGTGTCACACCGGTCATTGGGTTTCCCTATTGAGACATGAAGCAAAAATACATAATGATGGCGGCACCTGGTCGAATATTCCGGCCATCCTGCTATTATGTGTGCCCTTTTGGCTTTTGAAAGAGAGCCGACTAATAGAGCAGACGGACTTGATGGAATTGTTAGAAGTCATGAAATGAAAGGTATTATCAGTGAAACACCATAGCTAGCTTTTTGAGTCGGGATAGTGCCAGGAATAATTCTAATGGGATAGAAGAGGAATATGAAGAATAAATTCAGGAGGAAATTGTAGTTGATTATATGTCCGCCGATAGCCCGAAACGACCACTACATTACGAAGCCGTTATTATTTTCTGCGTCGAATTTGATGTCAGATTAGTGCTCCCTGCTACGTCTTTCTAACCAAATACCAAATCGCAACATTATTTGCATATATGATGGAATGATTCACTGCAAAGTGTTTGTTGTCTTCAGGTAGTATTAGCTACGAACATCTAATGATCTTCGTGGTTGGATTTTCGAATGTTAAAGAGATGTGATGTACTGTACACTGGAATGCGAAAAGGTAAAGAATCTTGACATAACTCATGGCCTAATAGGTAAAAACCGGCCAAGGAGGAAATACATCCAAAAACGCCAGCCACTCTCATGAGGCTCGTGCTCATGCCCACATTACCATCCACTCTGGCAAAGCACGATACGCAGTTAAAAATATACGATAATTCTAGTGCGCCGTAAATAGTAATATTGGGAATATTTCTGTGTCGAAGTTAGCAGTGGTCCATCTGTGGAGCTCTGACTGTGCCGTACGTTGACCAAGAGGCAACAAAAAAGAGGAGATTGAGTATGCACCAGACTACATAAAATCTACTGCGTTAGTTAATATTCCAGTCTTTTCTATCTGATAACTAACCTAGTTGGTAAATGCCAAAAGCATTATAATACTCGGATGTCTGGCCCTGATATGATTCGAGAATACCCATTGAAGGCATTACCAGCACTCCGTATCCACCGTAGTACAGACCTATTCAACGACATATAATTAGTATTTGTAACACTTTAGAATTCAAGAGGGGGCTCGTTACCAAAAGCAGACAAGACTGTGTATCCAAACGTGTTGCCTCTTGCCATTTCCCACTGTGCGGAAATTAAGAGCCCAATTCCTGCAAGAAAACAGAGGTTTCCTATAAAGACAGATTGGTTTAACACCCCCCCGAAGCCCGTAGCAGACAATGATAGGGCGAGCAAAGTGGTTGCGAACGCGCTAAAGCCCAATGCATTCTGGAGCAAAAGGACATTAGTAGTCTGTCACACACTTGCGTAGAATAGTGACTCATACAGGATTTGCAAGGCGCCTGTATCCCGTAGTGGATGGACCAGACGCCTTGATATTAGTTTCTTCAGATGTTTTCATTACGGACAGTTGTGGGTTCACTCTCCGTTGAACAGGCTGCGTTGTGCTTATATACTCCACGAGAGGGCCAGAAAAGCGTGGATGGTAAACAAGGTCTGAGCCGTCATGACATGCTGATTATCCTCAAATCCACTCCCAATCTTTTCCTATGCGGTATAGCGGCCGCGTTATTCGAGTGTCCGCGAAGGCTTGGCTTCAGCAGTGCATGAAAAGGATTCCCCGGCAGGCTTTGAACCAGTAACGGCCTGCCCATCGAGCGGACTGCCCCGTAAATGGCACGTCCAAGAAGTCTCATATTCTGCGAGCTCCGTCCAATACGGTATTGCTAGTGGTTCCAGCGCGGACATTGAACATATATGCAGGGGTCTAGCGATGGCATGTAAATGATAGACAAATCTGGCTATCATGAACCGACTTGGCCTGACACTTGATGCAGTCGGTCCTGCTTGTCTTGCTTTTTTCCCTATGATATTTCGCCAGTTAACTAACTAACCAACTTACATGGTAACTTTGGTACGCAGCAACATAGTGTTTCCAGAGAATTTCTAGCCAATAACGAGCCAGGCCCCACTCCCAATTTTTACCTATACAGGTATAGCTTGCCAAGACCATTGCGAAGGTAACCCTAGCCTGATTCTGTTGGAATGCAACATCGAATGTTCACTCTCGCCCAGGTCTCGTCACATCGCAGGTGACCCCGTAGACGTCTCGTTCCGAAACTTCCGATGGCTTCACCTAATAGTATTGCCTTTATTGCGACCGAGTCGCCGAGGTAATTCCCTTCGTCTTAGACCTCATTGGATATCCACCTCATCACCACGGTCTGCAAGACAGCTCAGTTCAGTCTTCCTTTCATACGCAGTATTTTGTCGGCAAGCGACGTTTCACCAAATTAAGCACACCATGGATACGTCTTGCTATACGTGTCGCCGTCGGCGCGTGGCATGTCAAATGACTCAGCCACCATGCAGAAAATGCACCCAGGCCGGTTTACAGTGTACAAAAACAAGACCATTTCGATGGGTCCAAGGTGCTGCGTTTAAGACCGCGGCGAGTAGGGACACTGCTATAAAGAAATTTCCAACACATAACGGGGTGGCTGTCGGCAATCATCAGAAGTCTCGGCTGGCGGCAAGGGGGGCAAATATGGGTACGGTCCTGCATGTTGAAGTTGAACAGGCTTCCTACATTTACGAGGACTGCATCTCTAACAGCTACATACAAATACCACAGATTATCAGTTTCAACACTGGCCCATGGCCCGTTTAGATGAGCCATCGCTAACACGCTTCGACAGTACCACCCGGTACTATATAGACTACTGTGAGAACACCTTTTCCAACGTCTTGCCTGAGCGACGAGCAACCCAGTTTTAATGTATATTACCCTAGATAGTCGGTGCGTTTGCAAGCTCTTTATTATGTATGACAGCATCGAGAATCCTTTGCGCAAGGTGACCGGAGCCGCTCTTCATAACCCCCTCCTGCTCTCTTCAATTATTGCTCTCTCGGCACGTCATTTAGCAAATGCAAGGCTGCCTGTTCTTCAGCCTGGGGAGGCATCACCTTCCAGCACTTGGTGTAGCACCGACCACACTGCTCTCTTGTTCAAGCACAAGACCTTGAAGGGCCTTTCGGATGCTGTGCAGGATGCAAAGTTGCGCATGATGGATACTACAGTTGCCAGCGCCCTACTTTTAGTGTTTCTGAATCTTATGGAATCCGGACGGGATGACTGGAATACGCACTTGGAGGGCATAAAAAGGATCACGTCCCAGATTGAGGTCCCCCTAGAGCACAAAGGGACATCATTTCAAGGCCTGGGGCTTTGCGTGACGGGTCTACGAGATTTCGTCGTCAGACAAATTTATGTGTGCGTGCCCCAGGCGTGCTTATATTCAGAATACCGCTATTGCTAACACAAGCTCTAGCATTGAAGTCCTCGGCGCAACGTACGTGAACCCGAAAATCCTACTGAGCCCGTCTACGCGCCCTTCCGCAGCGAACAAATTACTCCACGAAAAGCTAGAGCATTCGTATCTGGGATGTCCCGCGTATATACTACACAGTCTCGGGGTGTTTTCTTCATGTCGGGACTTTCTCGTTTTGCCAGGACTGAAGAGTGAAAAAGACCTGGGAGCAAATATTGAACGTGCATTTTCAATGCTTTCCTGTACGGAAAAGTTTAACAGCCGAGCCTGGGCGGCCGCGTTGCCACAAATGTCTTCGGCTCCAGTGCACATAGACGAACTCGCTATATTGGCTGAGATTTACAAGATCGGAGCCCAGATATTTGGCAGGCGCGTCATCGACGCACTTGTTGGCGAGACAACGGTTCAAAATCAGGATCACCTCGTGCATCGGCTTGTCGGTCTTATCCGTGAATTAAGACGCAATGACAACTTGTTCAGATGCATCCTCTGGCCAATGGTTATTGCAAGTCTAGAGTGTCATCAAATAGAGCAGAAAGAGTTTCTGAAAGATTGTCTTCAGAGGTTTTGGCTGGAAACAAGATGCTTAAATGTAGTCAATACCGAAGCAATGCTTCGTAAAAGGTGGCAGCAGGAGGAGCGGGGAGCGTCAGCGCCGTCACAATGGATATTCAAGATTGGTCGACTTGGGGGCGATTGGCTCCTGATATAGAGTATTCATGATTTACGAGCGCAAGATGTCAATTCTAATCTATATTCTGCGAATAATATATATTAAATACGGCGCCATGTCTTACAATACGGCAGTAGTGTAACAAGTTGGGATAGGACAATGCCTCCATATCTTTTCATAACTCATCGGACGAGTCATGTTTGTGACAAGGGCTAGAGCGTTAGAGCAATTACTCAATTCATCTAATAATAGTCTTTGGTATTAAAGGTCCCTGGTTTTCCTCCAGGCCTCGTTGACTAAAGGGGTCTTTAAATACAAGAAGTCGGTGAGGGACTTTGCCCTAGGTCTCGTGACTGTAGCCCTCGCGTAACCGGCCATTTCCATGTGACAGGTTAGCGTAAATGTCTACTGGGGTTTACAGGAGGAGTTGTAGGAAATCTAATTCTTATCAACACAGGTCTGAGCATCACAGTCTGCGGGGTCCAATAACCATGCCCTTACGGATTCAAACAGCATCACGGGTTCCTTCCCTACCAAATTCCACATACGGCTTATATAGAGGCCCTATTACATGTGACCAAATACAAATAGGGTCTGGTGCAGACAACCTAGGCAACAAGTACACTAAAGGTAATCTTGCCGGTTATGCATGGAACTTTATGACGTGAGCTACACCCTCTAACCACGATGTCCTCTTAAGCGAGCTTTGCAGCCGACCGCCGGTTTCTTCCAAGGTATACTATCCTGATATACATGATCGTGATTGTAATTCTTGCATTCGCGCCGGTAATACCGAAAAGGGCCAAACATGCCAGTCACTTACTTCCAACTCACGTCTAGTGCTTCGTGCCACGGCCTCTCAACAACGCTGAGAAGAACGAAGTGGGTAGAAGTATACACGTCTGGTATAGCTTTTCCTAGCATTTTAGCAAGTTACATGGAGACTCACTACACCGTAATGGCGAGGAACCCGCTGTCAAGGAAGGGCCCCCGCCCGCGCCTTAATTAATTAATACTTGTTAATCCTAGATGTCCCTCTTATTGTGGGCCTAAGAACTCGGAAGTTTTATATTATTTAAAGTTTCTGTTATAATAAGATAACTAGTATTGTATAGAGACTATTAGTATTTATCCGTTGACTTTAATTTCTAGCTCGGCTTACTTGAGGATATATATTGCTATTACTTAATAAAGTACGTATACTCTTATTAAAGGGGTTACTGCAACAGAGATCCTGGAGGTTCTCGCACGAAAGCAGGATACCTGGATATTATATTATAGCAATTTCTGTAATATTAAACTATAAAGGCCTTAATTTCTTTATAAAAGTAAGCATTTATGTGCGCCCTTCAAGCGCTTGGCACCCCGCATTACTAGGCGCAATATATTGCGTGGCCTTTTTAACCTACGACAGCCAAGAACGCTGTTGTATGCGATAAAGGTTTGATCCACAAGTCACGCCCTTTAGGTGCGACTATAATTTATCTCATAGAATATGAAGGGGTTCGTGGAGAATTCGTTCCAGGGGTTACTAATCAATCGGATAATAGTAGTTTAATAGTACCTTTGCTTACCTAGAAATTAATAGGTAATATTTGTACTAGTAACCCTGCCAGGTATAATATCAACGGTAGGGCACGTACTAGTAGAGCCCTGCAGGTTAATTAATCGTGCGAGCCTACTAGTAATACTATTCGGAAGCCGTACTAGGCTCTAGAGATTGTAATAAGGTATAAGAATAAGACCGAGTACATGCATAATATATTATAATATATAAAATAATTGATATTAAATTAAAAAAGTCAGTGGTGCGCCGCTACCTAAACCCGGCATCTGATAGCACGTGTAAAAAACATTGACAGTATAATAACAGCACGGTATAACGTGTGGCACAGTGCCATAATTTTATACCTTGAAAACACGGCACCGGCTGGGTGCAGGCAAGGTGCCGGCACGGTGCCAAGACGGTCTGGTACTTCTAAGTAAAAGGAAAGATAAACGACAGCGAAGGTCCAGCCTTCGGCATGCCTACACCACAGAGTCAAGGCATTAACTGACTCTTTTCATCTGTGTTCTGCCGCGACGTTCAACACTTTACACTACATATATAGATACTCCTCTACGAACTACCAAGGTCGGGCCGTTTACTCTACCAGGCTCTAGAACCCGTCCGCATAGAGTCTGGTCTAGTTTTACTACCTCGTGCCACGCCCCAAATCAAGTGGTGCGTGGCACGAATAAGGATCCATGCACGGCCAAGAAATGAACCGACATCTATAGACCAGCTACATCATGCATTATAAAGCTGGCCTGTATATTGGGTGCGTTGTGTGATTTTCTACAGGCATGAGAGAAAACGAGTCGGATCATTTTGCTATACTCCACCACAAGGGCGTATACCATGGGTTCATGTTGATAGCATAATCATATCGGTGAGAACCCCTGCCATGGACTAGACACTGCCATTATGCTGTAACAAGATGTTGACGGCGGTATCACTATTTCTCTATAAATAGCCGGACTATACTCGCAATGTTGTCGACTTGTCCGGATATACTCGCTCACTTAGCTTGTTAACCAAACCTCGACATCACTCTTTATTTACCTTCAGTTTTACCGTCAGTTTTTACCGTCATTTAACCGCCATTATACTCACCAGCGCCGCCGCTCTGGTCGGTGCCTTGCCCCAAGGCCAACCAGCCGTCGTTGAGGCCAACCTACCGAATCCGACCGCCGTCGAGGTCAACGCTAAAAAGCTCCCCTTTATCAAAAGTGGTGCATTTGGTGGCACTTATTGCTCAATGGAGCCCGCCGGCGCCTGGTTCAAGCACACTGACAATAACTGTGGCACTGAAATATTTTGCAAGGGCTTTGATGATCAGAAAGCGATGCGAGATTATCTAAAGGCCGAGCCCGCGTATAAGAATGCCAAGGACTGCTTTGATGCCCACGAGCCTCGCTCGTCCTAAAAACAGAGGAGCAAAGGCAATTCGACAAGCGAAAGAATATCTGCCACATTATTTGCCCGCTAGCACTTTACATTCTCGACTTACCGGGATGATACCGGGATGACGGATCTATATCAAAGTGGAGTAATACCTGCGGCCTGGAATATAGTTTCTCAGTTTTCGGTTAAACTATTCATATTACAATACTACTTTTTCGTGAGCCGAGTCCAAATTCATGCACCTAAAGGGAATTTTATCAAGAATTATAGTGGTATAAAGGGCCGGGATTGTTCCACTTTCACCTGTCTTGACGGGTTCTGTCTCATGAGGTGCCTGGTGCCTGGCACCATTTTGTCGCTATTACCTCGGGCACATGTCGAGGAGATCTCCAAGAGTCACCATGGCTGTGGGTGTGCACTGTCCGCCATCAATTCGTGTCATCGGATGAGTCAATGTACACTAACCATTAGTCGTCTGTAGCTGTTGCATATTGGCATTTGATGCTCCAATTGGCGCCAGAGCCGCAGTGAGATTGTCACACGGAAATGGCCTGTTACACAAGGGCTATGATCACGGGACCTAGGGCAAAGTCCCTCACCGACTTCTTGTATTTAAAGACGTCTTCTGTCAACGAGGCCTCCATGTTTTTAGTTGATTTATGTAATTACCCGAAGCATATTGGGCTAAAACATGTTAATAATTAAGCAATTTATACAACCACAAAAAGCAATATTATGGTAAAGGGGTCTGGAGACCGACGAGTAGAGCAGGCTAGGGTGAAGGTGACGAGGGAACTCAATTTGATGGTCATCCCTGGGAGAAATTTAGTTAAACGACCCACTGAGACCTCTGTAACGGCGGTAAAATCGGTTACATGGAGTCTGGTCCTTGTTACTGTCTGAAGCCTCATGAGGCAACCACTGAGGGGCGGCATATCCCCTTTTTTAAGTTCATGGTGAATGTAGTAAGAAGTAACTTTTCCCGACCATGACCCCTAGGCTATGCTAGATGTCACCGAAACTTCAGATCCTAGCAGACACTGAATGATGCTGATGACGTAGTCAAAAGACACTGGACTAAGCATAAATGTAAAATACAAGTCGTTTTGTTTCCACCTTCCCATGTTTATACAACCTGCTGATTCACACAACACAAGCTGAGAATTCCGTCCCCACATACCGAAAATTCATTGTAATAACATTGAATTCACCTAGACTTGTCCTCAGAGCTACTTTCGGTCTAGCGTGCATTGTGAGGGGTCCCATGCAGCTATTCCCCGAGTCATTTGCTCGTGGATCCGCTCCGAATCGTCTCACTCTCTTATGCACAGCCGACGATAATAACACTCATCGAAGAGCGGAGCACATTTCTTTCCCCTTCTCCCATCAACCATCTTGTACCTTACGAATGGAATGCTAAAATGGGTTCTGTAAAGGGCCCTCTTGATTCGCCGCCAGTAGGCAAAATCGTCTCCTCCAACCAGTGTCCCGAAGCCGAGTTCTCCAACGAAGCAACTGCGACAACCACACTTCCAACTAAAACACCCGATAAAAACGAGGTGACCGGAAAGGTGTCTGCCAATGTTTCAGTTATCATCTTTCCAGGGGCGTGGCATCCCGCCTCCTGCATGAGCGGCTTCGTCTCAAGCCTGCGCTCCATCGGACTCGCCACTGAGGCCTACACCCTTCGGAGTGTTGGGGACGCATCGGCAGGAGTTGCGGACGATGTGGACTATATGCGATCTATCATGAATCCTCTGATTCATGCCGGCAAGGACGTGGTGGTTGTTTCTCACTCGTATGCTGGGTTCCCTACAACTTCAGCCATCTCCGGCATGGACAAACGTGGCCGTGAGGCCCGCGGCGAGAAGGGCGGCGTCTTGGGCGTCATATACCTTGCGTCGTTTGTTCCTCAAGACGACGACACGCTTTATGGTCTGCTGAATAACCAATGGCCCCCATGGATCAAGGAAGATGTAGGTGTCTGCTGTTCTTCCACGTTGCCAAGCATTTGTGTCATTTGGACCTGACTCCAGTTACAGGAAACTGAACAATTTATTATTTGCTCCAACCAGGGCCACATCTTCTACAATGATTGCACTCCCGAGCAAGTAGAAGCTGTAACCGAGTCCCTGAAGCCCCATTCTCTCAAGGCCACTAAAGGCAAGGATGCTATCCCTAAGAATATCGGCTGGCGCGAGTCAGGGTACGATGGCCGCCGTGGGTACATCCGCTTGACCGAGGACAACGCTATTCCACTGCCATTTCAAGACTACTTGATTAGCAGGTCTGGGGTGAACTGGTCTGTCAAGACACTGAATGCGTCTCATAGTCCATTTTTGTCCATGCCTGATGCTACGGCCGAGCTTGTGCACGAGCTCGTGCAGGAGTTCCTCGCTGCTTAATCGTCGCTTATAATCGAAGAATATGGCGAGAATATTCTACTACCCTAATATTGATGTCTGCAGGTATCCTGTCAACTAGCGATAGCAACCTTTATGCCATAGTTATTGTTGTTAGCTCTCTGATAGGTTTTTCATCCCGCGGGGGAACTAGCTAGCTAAACTAGATGGCAACCTAGCATGGTTTTTCCCTACAAGAGATTTACGTGGTAGAAGTACCAATTGTATGGCATCAGAGTGCTGTCTAGTTGGAAAAAGATATCAAAATGGTTTCTACAGCATTAAGAAGCTTCTCCTTCTATCATTATTTCCATTATCAAGTAGTTTGTAATAACAGTAAAGTGCTCCAAGGAGGAAATCCATACAGCGTTGTCGAATCCTATGATGCTTGGCGCTGGTTCTCGGCAGGCCTCGACACACTCTGTCTACAATAGCTGTCTCATCTCAGAACGGGGTTACTTGATAATGTAATCTGCAGAATAGCTAACGGGAGACAAATTGTAATTCACCACTGGCGCGATATTTCCACGCTTGTATGAGCGGATTGTTCCACAGAACCAAACCATTACAGAGAAAGGAATCGATTAAATGGAAAACAAATTGATACATGTCAAAAACTGCCAGGAGTGTCGAAAATATAAAATACGTCTTATTCAAGGTCAATCCACTCAAGATAGCCAATGCCGCTTACATCCTTGTTGCGCCACTTGCCAGTAAATTGGTACGAAGCAACGTATCCTTGGCCATGACCATAACGTAGCGGAGAGTCAACACTGGCAACAAACCTAATAATCTCTTGATCCTCATCACGTACAGTCCATTTCATCCGCTCTGGGGCTCTCATCGAGCGGCCTCGGGGATCTGTGACGTGCTGTTTGCGGTACGACAGAACCTCAAACGCGACGTCCTGATGCACGAGGGCCTCACCGTCGAGATTGCGAACATGTGCCAACTTGCACAACGTCACGCCATCCGCACGCACGTCGGTTAGCAGCAGCTGAGTGCGTTTGTCCAGGTGGAGAATTTGGTAGGTGAAGAAGTGCACCGGTATCTTGAGTTGGGGAGGAATGGGGTGCCGACTAAGTGCCTGGGGAGTCATGCTGCGGGCATACTCAACAGTACACATTCCGGCGATGTCAGTAGTGCCACGGTCATCCGTAATAGTACCAGTATATGTAGCAAGCAGACTTAGGTGATCGTAAACAGGGCTTCGGACAAACCAGGAAACTTGCTTGGTAGCCGAGATCTGGAGTTTGACTTGCATATGGCGATACCGGCCGGCCACTGTAAAGTTGGGGTAGTTGGAAGTGATGACAAGATCGTTTCCCCAAGCAAGGCGGGAACCATCTGCGGCAAACTCGCAGGTACTCGCTGCGTCATAGGCCTCGTAGTGGTGTGTGTCGCCATATGCAGTTGATGACAGAACAGTGGCCGTATTTCGTGCGTCGGGGGCAGAGAGGTAGTCGTTGTCAAAACACAAGACGCCTGGCGCGCCGATGAACGTCATGGTATTTAGATAGCGATACGGCTCGGGAAGGTCGGTAATAAACACGCCATAATGTGTCCAACCCCACCACTTGGAGCTGTCATGTGGCAGTATGATGTTGGGCGCTGTGAAGGGTTGACCTGATTCTTCGATCCGCGAATCTAGGAGCGGTGCGGCGTAGGCACACAAGAGTTTCGTGATACCGCGTACTAACACATTCGTATGTGGTGTTGGCGCCATGTTTAATGCCAGGCTGTCTGTAGGTACAAGGGAGACCTGGCAGTAGTGTAATACGGGAATAAAATTGCATAGGTGTGAAAATTTACGATGGCCCTACTATGTCATGGAAAGAGCCAACATTGAATATTGACAATATAAGTAATAGCTGACAGCTGACACGGGTGGCTAGTTGAAGGGTCGATAGTTCACGTTCCACAATGAGCGTTGCCGAGGTTCTCCGGAATAATCTGGATCCTACTTGACAGATAACATTTGAACTCGCATTTCATAACAGCTTCAGGGATCGACATGAACATTGCGTTGGGTGGAACGTAGCGGGCCGGGATAACTGGGCCATTCCGCGCAGCCTAGAGGACACACGTGCATGCTGTAGATCGGGATTTATTTACCGGTCGACGTATGTACTACAGACTACCTATGCATTGCCTCGAGGCTATTGCATTCGTATATCTAGACTTATTCACCGCCTCCTACATTGCTTGATGTTTTGAGCGCTACATAGTCTACCCCGTTGCAAGTAAAATTACTATCTGGGACAATACGCAACGTGAATTAGTAGCCGTCTGCTCTGCAACCAATATTGAGTAGCCAAAAGTGTTGCTCCGGATCTCCGGTCGCACACGGCGTTCTAGCTATATGACGACATGTCATATCGGCGTGCTAGTCTACCGACTACACATGCAAAGTCAAGCAAACCTAACCGCCGCATTGACCCGGCGCCAGCTTGATTGACATGGAAGAATGGCTTTTGCGCTAGTGGTTGTAAGTTGCAGTTCCACAAACGCGCAAAGTGTCTGGTACTGCATTGCTATAATAAAGTGATTATGGTAGAGCCCCACGACTTATACAGTCAGGAAGCTTCATCTTTTACAGGTCAGAAGAAGCAGGTATAAGTAAGCAGCTCATTCTCACGGTAGCCATAAACAAGGACGATGGTTCCCCGTCTAGTATCTTTTGAAGAATACCAAGATTGCTGATTATGATGCAAAATGTCTCCATAGCTGAAGTATGAGGAGCACCCCTTGGAAAAGACACCACAATCAGTCGGTACACGCATTCTAAACTAAACTATGAGTTGATGCAATATTTCCGATGCTAAAGAAAGATGATTTTGAGATGACATCACGAAGAAGAACTATGCCGCGCGAGCATACAAGACGTTCGACAGGAGACGTCTTTCGAGGCCGCGTTCCTGTGCATATGCGTGGCATTCCTGTGACTGTAGAACTGGGTAGGAAGGATTTGAAAAGATTACTATTCCCAGTATTCGATATTGACGAAGGCTGGGAGTCTCGCAGACCCATCGAGGTTGCTGAAAGCGATGTTTTCCTCAATTACGACGGAGCCTGCGAGCCGAAGTCGAATATCTTTACTCATATACCCTACCCTTCTTTGTGACAAAGCTCTGTCGCAACATCAGTGGCGGCTGGGCCATACCATCAATGTCCCTCATACTGCGGCTGCGGCTACCATAGCTTAATCTTCAGAAGCAATGTTCTTATTCTCTCTTCTTGATCACACCCACTGGCTACGGATTCAGGCAAGCGCCTCGAGGCTCATAGAATGTCCTACATGGCGATGGACAAGTCTCCATTGCCGATGCGCGTCGTGTACATGGCCTGGTCCTCATGAAGGACGCCAATCGAGGTCCTAGGAACACCGGAGACGCCGCAGATTTGGTTGATGACGGATAGAGCGTACCCGGGACGATTGATGATGTCTTGTGGCTTTATAGCGCCATCTTTGGGGTTACTTCCTGGCATCGGCCGCGATTTTTGTAATTGCTAATCAGGACACGAGCAGTTTGAGTATGCAAGATGAGGCCATATCAACCTACGACGTTGTGCGGAGGCTTCGAGTCAACAAACGTCAAAATATAACCATTTCATACGTATGGTGCCTATCGTACACATGTTGTAATGCAGGTAGGTACTTTACATATACTCGATAAACATGCCGTCCGGGAGACCCGAGCCTTCCTGATTAAAATCCTGCTCAATAGAAACCTCGTCTTCGGTCCCAACAGCCACAATCTCCCATTGGAGAAGGTCTCCAGCCCTGACCTGGAATTGTCGGATCGACGACGGCATATCACTCACAAACTCGAATCTCTTGCTATTGGGGTTGAATCTCAGACGAGCAAGCTGCATATTGCGCATATTGCCCGATGGGGTCATGTTAATATCAATAATATTGGTGCTGAAGATATCGACCGTCTTGTCACCACCGACCCTGTCGCCATTGCCTAGGTGGCCGGCGAAGATGCTCGCCGTACAGGTTTTGTTATCTGCCTGTGGAGGTACCCTGAACGACAAGAGGGTAGATGTTTCGCGCTGACTTTGGCGGACAGTGTCGACGCGCCTCGAGGGAGTGTTTCCGTTGTCATTGATGCTGTGAACCGCCATTGCATTGGGCAGGATGTAATGACTAGAAACGTCGCCGCTAGTTCCGGGGTCCATTTCGAAAGTTTGACTCTGGTAAGTCGTTTGGGTAGTATCCGATTGAAAAGATTTGTCTTCAACGGTTAAAAGGCGAATTCAACTCGAAGAGACAAGAGCAATGACTTATAGTGGTGATGGCGCCCATAATTGTAGCAATGCGCACTTGAAATCTAGACTTTAAACCTCAGTACCACCCGTCGCAGAGGAAAATCAAGCGCATGACATCCTTGGCTCATGTGGCGGCCAAGTTCTGGGCTTCCGATGCAAGCAAGTGCTGAGCTTTCGTTCTCTACATTGGAGTAAAACTGTACACGTCGTCTCCTCAAATGGGGACAAAGAATAACGAGGCAACGTGTCTCATCCTTTTTTTTTTTTTCAGCCGTTGAGTATTTTACTTTATTTGTCTCAAGTTTCTTTAGAGGGACAGCCACATGATGTGACTCGCCGAGCGTGACGTACATTACAAAATCCAGCATTCCTTGTCCTTTTCAGCTGCTTACATGACCTGTTTCTTGATACGCCTCTCGATATCCTGCCTTGTTCTTGACTGAGGAGCTATGTGGAAATTGAGACACGAGTGGGAAGAAGCAACATTCGACTTCCGCGACTGTCCGCTCTCCCGCATTAAAGGGTTTCGCAAGATCGTAAATGGCCGATACACGATTTTTCTCATGTGTCCAAACTCGACAAGTCGTGTAAATACTAACGGTTAACGTCATGTATTTCTGTTTTGAGCCATTGCTTGGCTCCTTGGTGCTGAGCGTATGACGTTTGTGGCTCTCTTGGAGGCTGTGTGTTCAAAGGTCTGATCGGAGTATCGGCCTGCAACTCAAAAGTGGCGAACGGTATTCCGATTTCCGAGGACCCGAAAGTTAAATAAATCAAAGGAACATATCTGCATTCCAAACAACAAGATCTAAGTGCCACCGCTACCTGGCATTATTGACCCCTCACCTTAAGCCCACCGCGAGAAACTAACGTTTAACATGTCAGAATTTAGCTTAAAAATTTCTCTGTTTGTCTCATTTTTTTCGTACGGAAATACAACCCCGCAAGGCGGAAGCTTTATGCCAGGGCGCTAGTGGCTTATAGGGTCAACGGTATCTTTATCCTTGCGAGATCTGTCTGGTGAGCCTCTACATGCTTGGATATATTAAAGCTAAGCTAGATGGGGGCTTAATTGACAAAGACCCCAGAGCGTAGAGTATTAGGCTAGGAAAGGCCTTTTATCATGGAACTATAATTTGTGTAATAACTGGACGCTTAGCCAACTTAGGAGCTCTGGGCGCGTGATCGTATTTTTTCAGCTGAATAACCAGGTGTCGCAGCACTGCAGAGAATTATATCAAGTCACCGAACATCTAGGTCACCCCCAATAGATTACAAATGGGTGACCTTGGTGTGTGTTGGAAGTTTCGGTTCATAATCGTGGAATGTGTGCAGAGTCAAAACAGGTTGCTGAAATCGGGCCCAAGCCACGCCCCTTCTACTATGCCAGATTCTCTCCCGCCACAAAGCATTTAACTTGAAATTTATAAAGAATAAATGGGGCAAGAATCGGTGAATCCACGGAATACCCGATCATGTTGGTTCTGGAGACTGAGTTGCAAGTCTTGGAACGTAGTATTCGGAGAAAGGGTATGAGGACTCTGTAAGAATAATTACTACTGGTAGGTAGATTAAACATTTAAAGCTTATCGTATCTTCTTTAAAGAACACTATGACGTTATGGCCAGCCACATGACAACCGATCGATAAAGTTTAAAACCGAAAAGGGATATCCCTTGTAATTAAGCTTTGAGGGGTAGTAGTCTACATCGTACATTCCATGTAAACAACACCGAAAGTCTATTGAAAAGCATTCTTACAATATCTTATGCCAAAGTCTAATGATATGCACCTGAATGCTAATTTGCACACACCGGCCTACATTTTCCATTCCACCGGAATTTCGATGGAGCGCAATAACGGGCATCTAGAACGCCATAATAGTTCTTTGGCGAAGCCTCATTCATCATCTATGCGCCGAGATTTAAAGGTAAGGCGAAGATTTTCACTGAAAAGCCACTGGTACGGTGACACGCCTAACCAACCATGACATTGATACTGGTAAGAAAAAAATTCAATTGATCGACATCTACAAGTTATGCTTTTCAACATCCCGACGTTCCGAAGCCCGGCGAGTCTAGAGCATCTATTCAAGACGTTCCAAGCCAGTATACTTTGTTAGCTAAAAGCAACAAACCCCATGATAAACACCAGACTGCATTGGGCGCTTGGTCACTGGTCACTACGCAAAGCATCAAGGCCTGGTACGGATCATCGGGGGGAAATGCATGAGTTCATCGCCGAAGTGCTTTATGCTATCCTATCAGAATGCTTCAACGGATCAGAAGAGAGTTTCATTACAAACGAAGCTGAGCTCACATGTATCCACAAAATGCATCAATCGATGTGAGCAGAAGCCGCCACGACGCCTGTCTCACAATTGCGCTTTTGTGATTCACTGGGTATACGGAAGATGACACGAAGAATTTAGAATGTGTCAGATGAGTGAAGCCCAGTTGGGAGGCATAAAATCTATATAAGCTGCAGGAATCTCCCAAGTCTGACACCTCCGTTCTCACTCTTACTCTCACCAACAACACCTTTACTACAAAGAAATAACTTGAAATCATCAACACTAGGTTTATTCCTGCTCACACTTTAAAAACTATTAATATGAAGTTCGCCACTGTCGCCGTTGCCGCTCTGGCCTCCGTCGCTTCTGCCTGGTCTTATGAGAGAGAATGTAAGCCAGCTACTTATCGATGCGAGCCTTATGCGCAGGCTTGGGATGTTTGCAACACCAGCGGCCGGTGGGTGGTAAGTATATTATTTAAACGACATGGCCAAAAGATTGTGCTGATGATAGTCTTAGCATGCTGGCAAATGCCCACCTCACACTGTCTGCAAGATGAATCAGCAGAATCACAGCCCTTACTGCCTCCCTCCCCACCACAACCTCTACCCCGAAGAAGAGTTCGAGATCTAATCAATGTGTTCTCATCTCGAAACTGAGAGGTTCCAAGATTTCGCCGGGCTGCTATAGAGTCAAGCTTGTACACTCATTTAGGGATATATTAGGCAGTTCATCTTGGATTAGCTTTAGTATAATTTAGTGCCTTGTAGGCATCTTAAAATATACTATCTTTAACTATTTGTTGCGAATAAACTAGTGTGAACGTGATGCCGAGGTGTTACGGTATGAGAACCTTTACTGTAGGTAATGGAATTCAAGGAGTTACTAGACATGGTCGAGGAACAACTGCTATAATTGTAAAGGCGATTGTTACATTTGTCAGTTATTGAATATGGCTACGGATATTGGGGAAAACAGGCCTTCTTGGGCCCTGTTGGTCACGATAGTTGCTTTTCCCATGGCTCGGGTCGAAGGGAGTCCTACCCGGGGTTTTCAGGGGCTTTGACTAGGTAAAAAAGGGGTCGAATTTGCAGGGGTTTGCAGGCGGGCGTCATCAATCAAAGCCAATCATCAACATGATTGAAAGCTTCATACACCGCTTTGTAAATTGCGGTTGTATTTTCAGCAAAAGATAATCGTTACGATTGTAACACGACACTATGATTGTATCACGATATTACTATAACTTCAACATTATGTTACTACAACTGCGTGACGAAATTACAGAAATTATAGACACGACACGCCCAAGTTTTCGGGCCTTATCATGGACTTTTCCCAACAGGGCATCGGAATTTTTCAACAGGACACAATGATGTGGCCCGTATGGTTCTACAATATGCTGGCTTATTTAGGCTGTCTGTCACACGGCTAGGGCACAACAAAGGCGTCGGGCCAACAACAGTTACACAACATTTGAACACCAAAGAAAGTATCACGAGACCTAGATTAGGGCCTCGGGACAGAGCTCCGTCGGGCCCCCATCGCTCACCGACTTGCACATATAATCTTTGGTCCCTCAAGGCCTCATGGGAAACGAAGGACCTTTGATACCTTAAAGCAGATTATTATCAATGAAATGGAACTTAACACCGCCCGCCTAAGAGTCCCAAGAAAGTAGTAGAATGTCGTGTGAGATTAGTATTGCGCCTCTAAATGGTTTCATTAACCCTAACCCTGACCATGCAGCTGCAACAACAGAGGTAGGTAACAGAGGTATGTTTTCACAGCAATCTGGCTACAACCTTTTAGCCATGTCGCGTTAGTTGACTGTCTGATTGAATGTTGAACGACATTAAAGCACCAATGGCCCTTCAGTCCACACATTTATGTGAGGGAAATGAGAAAACTTGGAACTCACATGGTCTGTTTAAGCTTGCTATCTGTGCTCAAGTCTTCTTAAGGAATGAGAATAGAGCGAATCAAATAAAACAATCTATATAATAACACGCTCCTGAAAAATCAAAGCTCCACGCCTGCAGCATGGCGTATGCCATTCTATTACTCCCTTCCTAACTTCCGTTTCCGACTCCAGTTTCATGAGTTTGCTATCATTCAATCCCCCCACAACAAGCTGTTATTCCAAAGTCCCATCGCTTCTTTTTCCTGAGCTGGCTCTCGTGTTGGAGCTGGATCTCACATAATGTCTCAATTTTCCATCCGATGCTGGCAAATTCATTAAACAAGTGTACAGGATCTCCTCCATCCTCACTTGTTCGTCTTCGAGCCCCGTTGTCCAAGTGCGCTGTTTTACTCATCTTCTGTAGACTGTCTTCTAGTTGCTCACAGCCTCCCAGTCCTAGACAAGATCTACATGTCTCATCTGGTCCTATAGCTCTCCCTCCTCGTTGATAGTATATCCCATCGCTTTAAATAGCCGCATGGTCTTCCCCTCCTGTGGGTTGCAAAGCGTAACCCCCCGGTCGCTCAGATACTGCCACGTCTCCCTGATAAACTTGCGAGCTTTCTTCTCAGGAACCCTGGTTTCAATCTCCATAAGATGCAGCCCCCCAACCACCACGTCGTCGAATTTGGCCTTGTGTCCGTTGATTCGTATCTTCCACTTGCCGTCCGGGTAAGGCCCGTACTCAACAAGCGCACTCCAATTTACATGATGATACCGTTCCGCGAATTGCACCTGCTCCTCTCGCCAGATGTTCTCTGGTGATGCCGGGTCCAGAGGACATCGTTTCTCGCAGTTGTACGTGGGATCATTTTTGCCATAGCGATCCCATCCGCATTCCACAAAGTCTGGTACATTGGCGGTCTCTTCATCGAAGCTGACTTTGATTGTGGATAGCGGCCGACCTTTATTTGTTTTTGTTCGAAACATCATGCCCGAAAATATATGGATCGGAGGCTTTTCGTCGTAGTATGCGATCGGGTTCTCTTTGTAAGGGGGCGTTGTCGGGTCGAGGCCGAGCTTTGCGAGCGTCTCTTGGGGGTTTGAGTCGCAAATAGCCCATTGCAGGCTAATCTTGTTTTTTGCCCTCGCAAAGGAAAGTGCAAAGAGGAGAATCGAGTATAGCGCAAATTGATGCATTGGCTTGATCTGGAATTGACGGCGTTTCGCTTTCGACGGTAGATGGCCGAGTCAAAGATGAAGGCTTGTACGTGGAAATACTATCCACGGAAAACTCGCTTTGGGCAGATTATTCAATTCATCCAAGGGGATAGTCGAGGAATGTTAAGACAAAAATTTAAATGAATGAAAGACTAACAAAGTAGTTTAGTCAATCTATCTGCGTTCTTCCGTGAACACGTCACAATTGTCGAGAAATGACGTGGTGAACCTTTGAATGCCTCCAGGGTAGTGGCCGTTGGGGATGGGGTTGTGCACGTAATTAGTTGTTCCTGATAATTGCCAGAGCTTAACGCTTCTGTAAATGGCTTGCAAGCTAGCTCAGGGCTTTTAAAAAGACACCCGGAATCTAGTGTACAATATTTAGCTTTCGTGAAGACTGTTGAGGTGGAGCGTGGCCGAAAGGGAGGTCACCAAGGCAGTTGGGCAGCCGTGTTTTAAATCCGCTCCTCCATGTCACTTTTTACTCCGTGGAGAGTACTTGAGCTGTTACTACCCGTTGGCAACTACGTGGCTCGTCCACTTGGTCGCTGACGGGTAAGCCTCAAAGACGTTGTCTTACCACAGCTGTGGCTTATGTGCATCTGACAAACGCGTAAGAGTACTCAGGCGTCAGGACAACCCAATCAAGGATGGGTTGCCATCCCGCCATGACATCAGCGGCTGCTGGCATGGAAACTGTACTTTAGAAGTTGCAAACCCAACAATCTTCTCCCCATTTTCGGTTGGGTTACTATTCAGACGAAAGGCTCCACATGCCAGGAGCGGCACTTTGGTGATCAAGCACTGCCGAAAACGGTAGTGGAATATGAATAGGGCGTGTCAGCAGCTACTCGGCCAGACGAGTGACAAGTTATACCGGCCGTAGCTTCTTGCAAAGAATTTCAGTATAGTGCCCTACATATGCTCTGTATAGTGCAAACAACCCAGCATCTTCCATACCTGTTGAGTCAAAAATGTGCCGTCGGAGGCGGTTGATGGTGGCAGTTGCTTTTTCTCGAGCTGAAATCATGTCTCAAACTCAACGCAACGATACAGGGATCTTCCCGCTGGTCCGACCGTGTCACACGGAATTGCACGGCACATGGGGTCACACAAGGGGCTATGATCACGACATCTAAGGCAAAAGGTTCACCGACTTGTTGAGTCGACCTAGTACCTGGTTATCTAGGCCTTGATAGGAGCCAAAGACCTGTAATGCCAAAGACTTATTTCAGATGAATTGAACCTTGTTGTTCCAAGCCCTCTACTGAGCCCTTGTCACAGACCAGGTATAAAAGGGCCCGATACATCATTTTCCGAGACATTTCATCATCATCAACGAAATCACCGGGATTGTCACACGGCCAAGACCAAAACAAAGGCATCGGCCACAAAGGTTACACAATAACAAAGGGAGGTATCACGAGAGCCCGTAGTCGGACCTTGGCGAGGGCTGCCTCAGGCCTCTATGGCTCACTGACATCTTGTATTTATAGACTTCTGACTCTTTTCGGTCTCTTGGAGAGCTGAGGACTTTTAAGATCTGAGAGTCAATTATTAATTTAGGAATTGAACACACGTTCCAAGCCCAGTTACCCTGCTCATGTCACAGTTATGGAGGCAGAGAATGCCCGGCAGAAATAATGGCAGGTATATTTGACACTCGCGCACCATCTATAAACCACGAGGGAGAGAGTCAGGTATGAGGCGGTCAAGATGCCCATGCACAGGTATACGACCTTGTTGTAGTCTCGCGGCTTTCTCATTTCGGAGATGACGAGAAGGAAAGCTGATGTTCCGGCTCCGGAGCAGAAAATATTAGCAACGGAAGTAATGCCGGCGATGCAAGTCGGATTCCCAATGACGTGGTAAATGAGATCAAAGCCGCCGGTCTGGGGAGCAGCCGCTGGACGGTCTTAGGTCGTGACACCAACACTGAGAACATGGTCTTAGTATTCTACACAAAGGAACACGGTTATTGGGGATAATCATGCACAACGATGAAGACGGCAATATACAACGAGAGGATACCAAGCCAGGTGAGCCATGCCATTTTCTAGAACTTGAGAATACTGCTCATGAGAAACGCCAGGGCGGTAGCCACCAGCATGAAGTAGTTTGTGCAGACGGCATGATTTGACAAGGCACCGAGAGCCACCGAGGTGCCGAATAGTCCCGATGCGCAGACAATAATGTATTATGTACGTCACAAGGAAGAAGACTCCCGGGACCTTCTTTAACCACAGTCCGCCAACTATCTCGGCCATGTCCGCAATGGAATGGCAGCCGGCATGCGAGCTGCGAAAGTTGCCTTGGATAATGGCACAATACGTGTTCAGAAACTGCCACCCGAGAACATTGATTGTACCCGGAAGCGCCCCAAGACGAACATTGCAGAAGTGATGGTAAGAACGTCCGTTGCAAATACAACTGTCTTCTGTTGGTGCGAGTGTCTTTGCTGCCATAATCATGAATCGCAAATTTGAGGAAGATGGCTGAGGCATGGATCCATCCTAACACTTTATTAGCCAACCTGTGTAGGCTGATGTCAGGGACCAGGTGAAGCATGACACACCGACGGTGAGAAAGTCGACGACTCCCTCGCGCATCTTGAAGACTTGGAAGGCGTCATTGTCAAGTTTCACACCTTGGATGCTGTCGCTGCTGCGGACCGGGGCCGGTGTAATAGCGTCAGACTTTTCTGGATCAGACATGATGAGGGTATACGCGGTCGAAGGGGGAACAGTCAAATTGGGTGTCGTTGGATATCGACATGTCGACGGTATACAATTCCACCACCACCAATACCAAAACTCGGCTTATCGTGGTGGTCAGAAAGTTCCGAGCAACACGCACAATATTACCCTTGTCTACCCCGCGAAATACAACCTTCATCCTCGTCTCTTGCCGGGAAACCGGGGATCTTTGTGGGGTAAAAACAGGAGGAATCACGGACATTGGCATCGCTGAAGGAGCAGCTGAGCGAAAGTCATAGCACGCCAGTTCAAGCAATGACATGATAAAAGGTGATTGTTGTACGAAATTTCGAGTTTCAATTACTCGATAGCTACTTGAAGCGCCCAGGTGCCGCTGGCAGCAAGGCCCCCGGAGCAGGGTCATTCTTCGACTTGAACTCGTCGCAAATCTGCTCCATGGTTACAAATTCAACCCCCTCGTGCCTCTTCATATGCTCAATAAGTCTCTCGTGCATCAACAAGGCGTGCGGACGACCCGAAACGTCGGGATGAATCGTCAATGGAAAAATAAAGTCGTCATACTCGCGATAAAAGTAGTCAAAATGGTCGCGCCAAATGTCCTCCACATCTCGTGCGTTTACAAATCCATGGCTGTTGGGAGCATTCTTGATAAACATCATCGGAGGCAAATCGTCAAGGTACCCTGTCGACAGAGTCAGCTCCCACAACACAACAAAGCAGGTACAGCGGCCGGGCCTCACAGTTTGCCGGAATCTCAACCAGGCCAGTCTCCTTGCCCTTGACACAAGGGCGCATCCAGTCGCTTGGCTTCTTGGAATAGTCTATCTTGGACCACGCGTCGCCGGTGCGCAGATAGTAAGGCTGGCAGTCGTGGTGGCTCATGCTGTGATCATACTCGATGCCGTAGTCGAGGAGGAGCTGGGCTCCCTCTTTGCTTGTTTCCCACCACGGCGCAACACTGCCACGAGGGGGCTTGCCGCTGAATTCGGTGAGCATGCGGTAGGTCTTGTCCAAAATGTCTCTCTGCTGGTCGATGCTCAAGCGGCTGGGGTTCTCGTGGGAGTAGCCATGCAGCCCGATTTCATGTCCAGCATCGCGAACCGCTGCCATGTCTTCTGGGAATGTCTCGAGACTGTGGCCGGGAATGAACCATGTTGCCTTGATGTCGTATTTGGCAAGAAGCTTCAGTATGCGCTGCACTCCCACAGTTCCGGCAAAGTAGCCTGCAGCAAGGTTAGGGTGATGTAGAAGCGGTGTCAATAATGGGACATGGACTACCTCTGCTGATGTCATGAGATGAATCCTCGCCCCCATATGACCCGAGCCCTGCGTACACATGTTAGAACATGCCACGATGGTAGGTTCGCAGCTGCTTACATCCTGCGACGGCATCGACGTCAACGCCATAAGATACCAAAACTCTCTTCTTGGCCATTTCGAAGCTGCAAGTTTATCGGGCATGAAGCGATCTCGTCGGGATTCCTCGTGGGGGGCTGGGGATGCGGAACCTGCAGGTTTAAACACGGGGTTGACCCTGCATGGTTGCGTCACCTCCATGTTGCCGGTTCCATGCATCGTGTTAGTGTGATAAGGTGGTGGATCTAGAGATGGAGTCAATGTCACGTAAAGGGAACATGAAAGCGGCCGCCATGGGCTATCGCGTAGTAGCAGTTGACAACCGCCCCGCAGGACAGCGACTTGCCAGGGAGGTATCAGACCGTCGACGCCTTGCAGCCGGCATTGATCGTTGACTGATCCAAAGACTGAAATACTGGAAGCTTATCAGGCTATCGATTTCAGAGGCAGACCAGACTGGTTGTCGACGTGGCTCAGGAAACAAGTCGAGTGCTGCTGGTGTGATTCACTGCGCCTTACACAGACAGTAGTTTAGCTTGGCCAAGATCTACTCGCTGTATCTCTCATCAATAAATGCGATAAAACCAATGTCCAATACCCTCGATGCCTACCTGCAGAATCACATTCTACTCTTGCAGGCTGCCGTCCACAGCCCGTGAGGCTTTCCCTCATCCGGTCAACGAAGTCACAAAAATCGATCGGATGGCCCATTTGGATTCAATGTTAGATTTTGCAAATGGCTGCAGGCAGCTGGCCGGGGTCCGGCCCCTCATCCGAGCCAGGAACGTATCCATCAAACACGGAGGGGCATGAGGGCTTGCAGCATCTGATAACGAGTACCGTGGAGCCTGGCCCCACCAAGATATGAGCGACGTCGGCCCAACATTGGGTGACTCGACTCGACCAGACAATGCAGCTTGGAGGGGCAGAGTCGCGCATGTTTTTATTTTATTGATTTTATTTTCTCCTGCTGCCTTCCATCACCACACCGCAACACCACGCCCTAATCATTTCGCTCCTGCAACCATGTCCAAGGGCCGCGTCTGTCTGTGAGTGCCTCAAAACCATCCAATTGCTCTCCATTGAGACCATTGACTGACCTGATGCCTCCTCCAGCGCCTACTCGGGTGGCCTCGACACCTCCACCGTAAGCTTGACGAACCCATCCACGCTAAATTGTACATTCGGCTTCTGCGACTCGCATGCCAGCTAATATTGTTTTGCATCAATAGATTTTGGTCTGGCTTCTTCAGCAGGGCTACCAAGTTGTGTGCTACCTCGGAGATGTCGGCCAGGATGAGGACTTTGCCGCCGTCGAGGCCAAGGCCCTCAAGGTCAGGACCCGACGCCGCTCTCCTCGCGTGCCATTGAATCCTTGCTTACTCTGTCCTGCAGTTGGGTGCCGAGGCTTTCGTCTGCGAGAACCTTCAGCGTGAGCTGGTAGACGACGTCGTCAGCCGTGCCATCATGTGCAACGCCATCTTCGAGGACCAATACCTTCTTGGTACCGCATTGGCCCGCCCTATTATTGCTCGAAGCATGATCCGAGTTGCTGAGAAGCACAACTGCACTTACTTGTCCCACGGCGCAACAGGCAAAGGCGTATGTATCGCTCTTCTCTGGGAGTTCCTAACACCATGCTGACCTTGGTTATAGAACGAGTGAGCATCCCGTATGGAACAAGAGTACCAGACGAATACCACACGCTAACACTGAGCTTAGCCAGGTTCGATTCGAGGTTGGTCGCCGCCCGTGACTTTATAACTTTATACGCCCCGATGTAGGCTAATCATGCCTTTTACAGCTCGCTTTCATCGCCCTGAACCCCTCTATTCAGATCTTGGCACCCTGGCGAATGCCCGAGTTTATTGAGAAGTTCCAGTCCGCACGACCCAAATCTGCCTCTGCTATACTTACAATGGGACTGACTCTTATTCCCCAGAGGCCGCAATGATCTTCTCAAATTCGCCGCCGAGAACAACATTCCCGTCTCATCAACACCGAAGGCACCATGGTCCATGGATGAGGTAAATAGGACCCTTCTATTTCTTCTTTTTTTTTCCCTGCTGACGTATATTGTCCAGAACATCATTCACACCTCTTATGAGGCTGGTATTCTTGTGCGTTGACTTGGAACGTCTCATACCCGCACTCTATACTTATCAAAAACGACAATAGGAGGACCCCGATCACACACCGCCAAAAGAGTTGTGGATGAGAACCAAGTAAATAACTACGCTTCTATTTGGCGAGTTCATAGACTGACAGTCGTTTAGGGATCCCCAGGACGCTCCCAACGAGCCCACCGAGTTCTCCGTTCACTTCGAGAAGGGGTATGTTACCTCGTATTGTCGGATCAGTCAAACCTCGCTAACGGAGACTTCAGCCTCATCTCCAAGGTCGTTGTTGGCGACAAGGAGGTCACCGATTCTGTTGAGAGCCTTAAGCTGCTTAACAAGGCAAGTTTTGCTGCATGCTACGGCAGTGACTAAACATGGCCTAACATGCGTCTAGATTGGCTATGAGAATGGCGTTGGACGAGTTGATATCGTGGAGAACCGTAAGAATCTCCTAGGTCCCACACTGGTTGCGCCTTGCTAAAATTGTATGTCAGGTTTCATCGGTCTGAAGAGCCGAGGTATTTATGACAATACACAGCTGTACTCATGACTGACATGGACTAATTTTGCACCCCAGGCTGCTACGAGTAAATAATACTCCTCGGACCCATGTTTGCCCCTATCAAATAACTTTGATAGCTAACCTCCTCCCTGTATTATAGCACCCCCGGTCTGACGCTCGCCCGTCTGGCGCACTTGTCCCTCGAAGGCTTGGTCATGGATGGCCGCGTCCGTGAACTCAGGGACCAGTTTTCCAGTATCACCTGGTCTCGTCTCATCTACAACGGCATGTACTTTAGCCCCGAGCGCGAATTTGTATGTATTCCCCAGTTCCGACGTCAGTCTTATGCTCGCCAACACAATATTAGGTCGAGAACTCTGTCGTCTTCTGCCAGCACAACGTGACTGGTGTTGTCAGGCTTTCCGCCTACAAGGGCCACGCCTACGTCCTCGGTCGATCCAGCAATGCTTCCAACCTGTACTCGGAGCAAGATGCCTCCATGGACTCTCTCGAAGGGTTCTCTCCCATGGAGTATGTATGAATGGCGCTCCGGTGGAAATTTTGACTGACACTTGCCTAGCACTACTGGCTTCATTGCCATTCAGGCCATCCGCCTCAAGAAGTATGGTGAACAGAAGATCAAGGATGGTCAGCCCCTCAGCAAGTCGTGATTTGTTTGTAGATGAACATTGTACGTCTACGGGAGTAATATGGGTCCATGGCTGGACAGGCGTCAGGGAGCACTATGGGATCATCTGCAACAAGATGCAGGAAGCCGTTTTTGGGATGGCAGAAAAAAAGTTGGAGCGGCTGGGAAGAGCGCCCGAGATGCATAGCACTATGGTTGTTTGAGATATTCAACAAAGGTAATGAATCCCATAACTCATGGTGCACTATTATGGCGTAGCATGACGCGTCCAATGCGAGTATTTGTAGACCAGTGATGCATGTGTTGGGGTTGCCGGCCACGTTGCGTGAATGATGGAAAACCACCCGTCGTGCACACATAGGATGGATGAGCCAACACACGAGCGCTAGCTCGCAACCATCCTCTTTTGATACTATGTTTAGGCTAGATCAAAGGCACACAACTAGCCTGTTACGCAACCGGCATGCACCATCATCACCAGAGTGTTGGACGCTGGGGCAGATGTCGTAGGCATAACAACATGGGAGAACTTTTGCAACTCGGCAGCGTCATTCACCAGCGCACGGGGTGTTGTCCATAACTCCCCAGGTGCCATCAGCCTGGATACTCGGCAGGCGGCAGCATCTCTGGCGGCGCGAAACTAGTCGGCTCCGGGAGCGTTGATATCGCCCTCGGCAGTGATCAGGGAGGAAGCGCCAGGGTTCTGGCGTCATTCTGCGGGTGTGTCGGGCTGAAACCAACCCATGGTCTGGTGGTGCCTTTCGCCGGGATAGCAAGCTGTGATCCTATCGACGACCATGCCGGGCCCATCTGTGAGTCCGTAATGGAGAAGGAAGCGTGCCTAGATGCCATTGCGGGCTAAGGTGACACGGATGACCGGTCACCAACGCGGCTCTTTTGGATTCTCCGCGTCACCCTAAGAGGTCGGTCCACGCCTAGATAGAGTCAAAGTGGTCGTGCTCACGGGGGGTTTCCAAATTTCCTGGACTGTATAGCAAAACGCTGAATATTGGCCGTCGGATCCGCGATGTGTACCAGCGCACCTTTGACAAGCACGACGTCGTCATAATGCCCACATCACCATTCGCTGCGCCGCGGCATGCGGACTGGAAAAGGCACGGGGTCCTCGAGTCCTTTGAGCCCATTATTGGGTTGACCACAAACACGGCCGAGTTTCATGCCACGGGACACCAGGGCATAAGTCCTAGGCACAGCCGTCCTATTCACGTATATATAGTAGTCATTCAACCCCCACTTGTTGCTAAAACATCAAAGACTTTTAACATTCTTGGAGATTATCGTTGAATCAAGTCTTTTGCTCTAAGCTCTCGTATCGAGCCCTCGTCACAGTTCCTCTTGGGTTTCTTCCCTCTGCGGACGATCAAAATGTTCGACTGCCCGTCGGCATGCAGATTGTAGGAGGTCTCTGGCAGGAGGAGACGGTACCGATGGATGGACATGCCTGGGAGTCAAACTTTGACTGGCACAACTGCCCCCAAGGACGATGAAATACTGTGTTTCGGAGGGCTCAGAGCCAGGCTCCCCCCCATGTGACACCCCCCATGTGACAGGGGTTCAAAGGCTTGGAGCACAGGACTCAATTCAATGATATTCTCGAAGGATGTTAAAAGTCTTTGGTGTTTTAGCAAGAAGAAGGGGATCAGCAATTATTATATATACATGAAAAGAACGTCTATGCCTAGGGCTTCTGCCCGGTCATGTGTTCAGTCTGTGTGACCTGTAGGTCCTTTGTCGGTGAGGCCCCTTTGTTGGGCTTTGTTGTTGGGCTATTTCCGTGCAACACACTCGCTGATTTCAGTGCTCGGGGAATGAGTAATTGGTCTTGTTTTGCGGTCAAGGCGTAAAGACTGTTGTCATGAAGATGCAAGGCCTGGAATCACAGGCGCACTTGAATATTATCACGCATCTAGAATATAAATCCTTAGAGTTGGAGTGTAGATACACAAGTGACTGTGGCAAGGGCTTGATAAAGGGCTCGGAGCATAAATGCCTCAATTCAAAGATATTTCGTAGGATGTCAAAGGTCCTTGATTTTTCGAAAAGAAGGCAGGGACGAGTGACCACTATATATACATCAAGGGAACAGGCATGACTAAGGCTTCCAGCTGGTCATGTGTTCAATCTGTGTAACTTCAAGGTCCTTTGTCAGCGATGCCCCTTTGTTGGGCTATTGTTGGGTCTCAACCGTGTAACAGCGACCGTCACCTACTTCGTATCCCTAGTTTATCGTGTACCCTCCGTCCACTACCAGGGCATGACCTTGAATAAACGACGCCTGCTTTGAGCACAAGAACAAGACCGCATCGGCAATCTCCTCTGGTCTCCCCATGCGCCGCATCGGCGCAATGTCAATGGCTGGTCTGACGCGAGCGTTGACCTCCTCAGAGCCCGTCGTCATGGGAGTCTCGGTGACGCCGGGACAAACACAATTTACTCTAATATTATCGGATGAGTAATCTATGGCATCAGCGCGTGTCATGTTCATAATGGCGGCCTTGGACGCGCAATATGCGGCCGCAGACGGCCGGGCCACGATGCCTAGATTGCTGGCAATGTTGACCACGGCACCACGCTGCTCTGGGTGCTCTAGGAGCGGCTGCTGTTTGACCATCTGGCCCAGCACGGCGCGAGACAGCAGCCAAGATCCCCTGTAGTTGACGTTGGTGATTTTGTCGAATTCTGATACTGGTGTTTGGTGAGAGCGCAGGGACGGACCGAGGATACCGGCACAGCTCACGGCGTAGTCTATGCGAGTGAAGATGCCGGTTGATTTCGACACGAATTCATCGACAAAGCTTTCATCAGACACGTCACCGGCTTGGCTGGAGACGCTGGCCTTGGGGTTGATCTCGAGGATGGCCGCACGAGTGCTTTGTAGTGACGTTGGATTAATGTCTGTGATGGCGAACCTGGAACACCCCGACCGAGCGAAAGCCTTGCATACAGCTGCTCCAATACCTGCACGTGGTTCAGTATTAGTCGGTTGTGTGATTTTAAATTGCGGAGAAGAAGAGAAGTGATGCTGACCTGTGCCACCCGCACCGGTGATGAGCGCTACGCCTGGGAGCCTAAACATGGTGTTTGAGGTGTCCGGTATTCCCGGTTTGACGCTCACATACGATACACCCGATATCCAGGTTACTTTGGTGCAGTATTCCGTATCGCCACCAATGGTGATCTCTTTTGCGATTGACTATAATGAGCCCCTCTGGGTAGCCCGGACACGGCACTCCGTCGTATGTGGCCAGGACAAATCCGAGATGGCACCTGGGCGCTTGGGAATTGATACTTGGGGTCCTCCGTACGACTCTGTACGAGCCCGACCCAGCCAATAAAGTTTTATTCCATCTCTTGGGCTGATTTGCTGGCTTGGAGTACTGGCTGGAGTTTCCCTCAACTACCAGACCGTTGACCCCATCCCAACCTCCAACTCTATTGCCATTTCAGCGTGCCCAACGTAATCACTCCGTGTTACAGTGCATATTGTCATACGCCACATTTGACGGTGTCCACGGCGATCCCCTACGCAAGCGCAGACACCGAAGAGAGCCTGGAGACAGACTCTGCCCACACTGCGGTCGCTCATTCAAGCGGACATCTGGACCGAGCATTTGGAGCGGCATGTGAGAACCCGTACGTACTGTTTGCACTGTACCCCAAAGAGAATGCGAAGCATGTCTTTAGTCCTCGCAGATACAAAGAAGAAGACGTTCGGGCGTTATTAATGTGGAGTGGCATTCGCGCGGTGCGACTTGCTGACTTGTTATCAGCGCATCACGTTGCACGAAGATGTACCCCACGAGAACCCAGAAGGCGAATACCGGACACCAACTACGCCGGCCGGTCAACATCTACACGGCTCTGTATGGATTCAGGGGTCTAAGGAGCCCGGAGCGGAAGCCGAGCTTGGGTCGGCGCCGGAGCAAGGGAACATCGGACACGGAAACGGTCACGCTCCGGATCCTGCATTATCGCACTTGCTAAGGAATCGAGACAGTGCCACACCGTTGGATCCTATCCCGAAACCCTTGTGGAACTGTGTCTTATTACACGGCCTCCTGCACCAGATTTACATTATGCGCGACGTCTCTCTGCCTGTCATGGATGGTCTGGCGGCTCTGCGTGCCTTTGAGGTTGAAAAGCTTTAGTAAGTACTCACCAGAACGATTCTTGAACTACTTGTTGTGTGGCTCGCGCTGACGGGTGCGTAAATAAATAGGCGCGGCTTGCGATCGTGGACGTCGGGCTGGCAGCAAGCCCCGTGAGTCTGAAGAAGTATCGAGAACTCCTGATTCGAAGTAGGCGAGCCACCTGAAGCTGCAACCTGTTGGTTATACAAGACAGCAAGGCGGTCAACGTCGCGGAATTACCCAGGAGAGGCTACGGCGTTCTATTGGGCTTGGTCTCTTCCCATCTATGACTGCGCCCATAGCAGCGCGAACTCCGGCCCTGCCTCCCTCCGACCTCGGGGCAAAATCTGCGTGTTTCCATTGAACAAACGGAATAGGGCTCCGGTGCAAGTATTTCATGATTTTTCATATCATTAAGAAGAAGCGTCCCTGCTCTTATCGAATCCTATTAGCCGTCCCTTCTCGCAGAAGAGCAAAAATAGAGAAATCGCGCCCGGGATATTCGATGCATTCCTAGTAATATCAAAAGCCGGCGACGAGCGATCCTGCGTCACAGAAGAACTAACAACCGCAAGCTAGCTATCTCGGCAAATTTTGACAAAAGACTCAAGCTACCACTCATCTCCTCCCATTCTGCTCCCGCTGTGAAGAGCCTAAATACCACCTCGGAGAGACTAATGCGACAAGCTAGTACTGCCGCATGCTTAATGAATTTATAAACCGTAAACTGAAGCAAAAACAGTGTTGATATAAAAGCACCTACATTAAAAGCCACAAACCGGCTTCTGACGTGGCGTGGCAAAGGTGAAACAAGAATAGGTCAAGCCTCATTTCTCCTGACAGAAATGCTGTGTGAATATTGCTGGTGAGGCCGGAACAGGGGCAGAGGCGACGACCATTGGACAAAGAACGAGCGAGAAGGCCTCAAAAAGCTCAGGCTCGCCAACATCGGTTGCCAGCAACGTGATTTCTCAGTTGCCACCTCGAATCCTCTTACTTGGCGGTCCGGCGCCATGACGATTTGGCAAATGTGAAACTTTTGTATCATGTTAGACAGGGGTGCTTCAGGTTTTATTTTCCCGATGAGAACCGTCAGGGGGAGTAATGAGGACCGCTTAATGGCGATGCTTTGGTCTAGTGCAACCAGTCAACTAGCTTTCAGGGTGGAGCTAATGAAGCCACAAAACACTAGGTCAGACACTGCACAAAGTATCAGTCGATAGGCTGAGATAGACTTATAATACCAATAGTTACCTATGTCAAATAAACTTGAGGTGTGGCATCCTGGTCAGTCTATTACATGAAACTGTGAGCGAGTTAGTGTGCAACTAGGGTACGTAATAAGATATACTTTGCTTGTCGCGAATGCAAGTAAACACTACCCACACGAACTAAATACCCTGCTCCTTGCTAAACAGTTCCCCGGATATTCTTTAAATAGACACGGGTCGGCTTATTTCATAAGGAACAATGAGCAAGTATAGAACATTCGCTGAATTGTGCGAAACGCTCAAGTGCTGTATAGACTAGATTATTAACTCTGAACAACGTATAAAGTAAACCAAGTATCCCCAGTCACATCTACAACCTATCCAAGACTAATAGATCGAAATCCAAATCAATACTTACGATACCACTCTCATAATGCATCTGAACATTGCCATTACTGCGCTGGTTATCGCCGCCCCGGTCATTATGGCCGAGGAGCTCCGTGCAAACGACGTCCCGCCAGCGTGCGCGGTAATCTGCCAACCCATTGTCTCTTTAACAAACACGTGCGACATCAATCCAAACGAGAAAGATGGCGATAATGATATGGATAAAAGGCAACTGCTAGGCGCCCGTGAAGCAGACGAGGCCGATGAGCCTATTGAAGCAGAATGCATTTGCAAGAACAAGAGCTTCAATGTTCCAACTGTCATGGCTCTCTGTGCGAGCTGCATCGCGCAGAATGGACGCAAGACAGAAGGTATGAAGAGACTGATATAATTCGTATAACTGCAACTTGGCATCTAACATCAAGTCAATTAGATGTTGACAAGATCATGTCGCAATGCTCCTTCTCCTCTGTCTCTTATTCCCCTTCGTCGACTGGCATTGTTAGCGGCATCCAAGTTCAAGCAACAAAGCCAGCCGTGGGAAATACTCCGGCGCAAACAACGTCTGCTCCAGCTGCTACTAGAACATCAGGGGCTGGCGGTGTAGGAAAGTTGGCCAACTCGGCAATGACTGTAGTTGGTGTAGTTGTTGCAGTTATCGCAGCAGGTTTGCTGTGAGGCGGAATGGCTGGCTGTCATGATGTAGCAGCTACGCATCGCATTGAACGATTAATACGTCATGTATCCAAGTAATTGACGCCTTTTTAATAGTTGACGACCTCGAATACCCTTTTTTTGTAGCCCGTGAATTTATGTTGCAACAGCTAGTGTTTGGAGCTGCTGGCACCGCCCGGGTGCTTATTCTGTTGAAAGGTGTCAATGGAAAAGGCCTGTATTCTAAATACTAGCTGCTACCTAAGCTGTTTCTGCGGATATCAGAGGCCTTTGGAAACCTCTGTAACAACGGGCGATTCGAGGTCATCACAACTATAAGAAAGGCCTCAAACCCCTCGATAGAGAGCTTCAATCAAGGACCAATGCCACTATACAATTTAGTCCATAGCTGCTTAATCGTGACAAAAGACTTTTCAGTGAGAATCTCTGTATAACGCGCGGTTTAGCACGAGAATATTACGTGTCATCTAGTGGCTAGCAGGCCAAAACTAGAGACTGTGACAGTTACCGCCGCCACCGCCCCATCTATATAATAACGCTACAAACGGCATAATACTTTCTGGACGGTCAAACGAGGCTTGGAATAGCTCCCCAGATATACTCCCGTACGACCCTTTGAAAAGGCGAAATAGCTGAAAGGCAGGTCGATCAAGATCTAGGGAGGCATAAGTAAAGGGTATCAACCTGGAAGTCTGCCGCGTAGTCGCCGGGTTGGAGGCTTCCCGCAAAGAAATGCCGGGGTGCGATGAATTGCGGGCGTTGGCTACACGGTGAGCACAGACTGATCTGGCTGTTGGATTATGAACAGTTGGAAGTATATCATAAAGGTAAAGGTGTTCTGAGCTGGTGCTATGTGCTATTATGTATTGATAACTCGGGCTGACCGACAGCTCTGAATGGAAATTGCAAAGGTTTTCAGGGACGACTGCCTTGATAAGAATCAGGCTCAAGTACCAAAATGGTTATTTGCAGAGGACTCTTGCAAGTCGTGATTGAACTAGAATGATATTTCCTATCGAAGTTGAGAAGATGAAACGGCTCACTGGAATGACTGAGCAATTGGATCCGCCGAGGTTTAAGTATTACATTGCCTGCTTCTCGCAAGAAAATTCATATACAATGAGGCGAAATCAAATCCGTGAAGGAAAATGCCCAACGTGACTGTACAGGTTCTACCACGACAGAACTTGCAAATACTCATTAAAACAATTGGAGTGCTTCGACAAAATACTTCAGTATACAGAAAGAGCACGCTCGAGAACATCATGGACAGCGCAACTTCCCCGCGCCGCAGAGGCAACGACCACCTTCGCAAAAGCAGCGCCGAGTCCTTACACAGCGGCCAAGTCTTTCTTCGAGGCCTGACGAATTTGTGATATTCATTACAGTCCTTCTGCGCTAGGCATACTAGCAGGCGATAGTCAAGGTGGTCAAAAATCTAGACCAAGGTTCGACATGACGCATGTGTTAACATGTGTAGTACCCAGCGTAGGTGCAATCTGCTAGTTCTGCAGGTTGAATTATTAAACACATTAACCTCAGTACAAGCAAAGTCACATTTGCTATCTCGTAACAGATATTGCCATCCTATGCCGTGAGACGTGCGTGATATATGCACTATCCTACTGGAATAGTTAGACCAAAGACAAGATTTGCATACGGCGTGCCACAAGACACTTTTGCTACAAAGTAGAATCGAATAGTGGCCTGGCTTTATGCAGGAATGCATCATGTGCCCAAAAAACAGAGCAGTGTTACAGTAAGCAAAAGCAAATATGCAGTGGGCTGGAACTCACTGCTGGTAATCAAGGAGACGTACACGTCGCCCTTCAAGACTGTGGCTTTCAGGCCGCTTTGATGTTCCGGTCTCTTGAAGCGGGCAGAATATTGATTGGATAACTATTATATAATAGACGTGTCGCTGGCGTTGTAGTCGCTTACCTGCGTGAGACACCACATGCATAATATCAGAAAGCCCCAAGAGCTGACCACTTTGTACGGCTCGCTATTCAGCTGTCGATGGATTCCATACCCCCGTTTCGTGCAAGGTGTCTCTCCCAGCTTCCTGACACGTTGAAGACCCAGAGATTCCAACTGGTCAAACTTGAGCTGCCGTGTCTGACAACAGGACGCACCCACGCCAACAGCTGAACCGCCGGTGTGCCCAATTCGCTAATCGCTTCCCAAAAAGGCTAGATTTTATGTCTCGCTGATCTTTTATGAAAAATTGATCGGAAATCGACTTAGCACAAGGGTATAACAAGGTAATCCGCGTCATATAAATAGGTATCGTCTATCCCCAGCACACTAGTGCCATTGATCAACACCGACTTCTTGATCAATAGCAACTACAAATATGCACATCTCCGCCCTTATTCTCTCAGTCTTATTCGCCGCCGTTTGCTACGGCGACAGAAGTACCCAAGATGCTTCAGGCATAGGCGAAAGGGTAGCCGGTGGTCAATTTGATCCCAACACCTGGTACCGCCTTACCAACACGTATCTTGGCTACTCCCAGTCTCTCGACGTCATAAATGACAACGGCCCCAATAGCAGCGGCGCATTGAAGATGGCCGCAACCGGCAGATACTCTGGACAATACTGGCAGTTTATTCCCCAATCCCCTGGGGTCTACAAGCTGCGCACACAGTTCCTCGGCCCCGATCGGGTGCTCGACGTATGGGGGGACGATAAAACAAAGCCGCACCTAGCTGAAAAGGGGAACTACTCTGGACAGCTCTGGACGATAACGAGCTGGGGCGACGGGACATGGAAACTCACAAACTCATATTCGGGGCCGGACTTGCATTTGGATACATACTCGGACACTCACGAGCCATTCCTGGGGGACGGCAACCACTCAGGCCAGCATTGGAATATCAACGCCATCGAACGTATCTCGGGGTGACGGTCTTTTAGGTTTATATCGCGCTGCAGTGTCATGATATAACATTTATTTTAATCTCAACTTTATCTGTTTCCCAAGTGATCCGCTATTGGCTTCATGAGTGATCTGAATTAGAATTCGTAGCATCAATTAAAATACGCGTCAACTAGATACGTAATTCTAAATGCGTATCCTTCTGGAGCAATGGCGAGCTGTTGATCAGATCAGTCGGCACATGATTTTTCTCATCAACAGCATTCACGTCGGCCCCGTTTGCCAACAGCACACTTGCCATGCCAACAGCGCCGTGGACCATGGCCCAGTGCAGCGGTGTTCTGTCTTTTATCGGCGACTCGTTGTTGTCGGACTGAAGATGCTCAACGACGGCCAACGTCCCGGTTAGACACACGGAGTGGTTCGCGACTAGTCGTTGAAACTTGAGCCAACATGGTAGCCCGGGCATCAACTGGTACACCTCTGGCAATGAATTCCGTGGCAAGTTCTGCCAACTCGTTATTGCTACCCCTATCATCTAGATAAAGCGACAAGCAGTGCAACGGTGTCCAACCCTCGGCTGTGTATGCGAGGGGATCAGCTCCGTGATCTAGGAGAATTCTTGCCGCCTGCAGTGTTTTCTAATAACGCGGCACACAGGTACTCGCCTGAATTGCAGCTGACGGGGCTAGGGCACACATCAAGGGCGTCCAGCCGTTGTCGTTGGCGGCATGGACATTCGCACCGGACGATAGTAGAAACCGCAATATGTTAATCTTCTTGCCAGCGGCGGCCCAGTGAAGCAGTGTCTCCCCGCTATCGTTCTTGATGGATTCCAACACGTTGCCATGAGGACTGTTGATAGAGAGGGCAGTGGTGTAGAGGGAGAAGATGTGCAAATTGGATCCAAACGCAGCGTGGTGCAGCGGCGTGGTTCACCCTGGACTTTGGCAGACGCGCCGTGCTGCAATAACAATCGAATATTCGACGGAACATGTCCCGGTTGCCTGTTCGAATCGCCATGTCAACCGCCGAAGTTTTCGCCACAGTTTGTTCGCTGAAAGCCCAAGGACTGTGTCGGTATTTAAGATAGTTTTAACCAACTTCCTTTAACAAAAACCAATCAAGGCCGGGTAGCTCAATGGTAGAGTGTCTGACTACGCAGCGAACCAGTATCCTTATAGTATTATTACCCCGTAGTCAGAAGGTTGTAGGTTCGAATCCTGCCCCGGCTAAATTTTTTGCATACTACGGCGACTTGAAGAGCTGAGCCGAACTCCAGGTCACAGTGGTGCCGGCACGGTGCCGGCACCGCCGCGGGCCCCCTAAGAGCCCCACAACTAGTACTTATCGAATTGGCGAGGCAGGACGCTCCGGATTAACGTTCGAGCGCGTCGGCCCAGCCAAGCCCAGCTGCCAGGGCAGGCTAGCGCTATTAATAGGCGGCCAACCCGGAGCAGGAAATATATGCAGCTCAGTCGAGTTCAATTCGCCTCATGTCCTCTGAGAGACGGCTTTCGAGACTGCTAATATCTCTCATCTCGGCTATATATGTACGCTGCCTTCACTTCCTATTGAAAAAGCTTAGTCACCGAGAGACATCACACTAAGAACCACTGGTGAAGGGTACTACCGAACGTCATGACCGACGGGCGGAATGCCTCGGCAGGGCAAATCCACGCGTGGAGCGGTATTTTCATCCGTCCATCTACATATGGGATATCGGGAGTAATATTTATCTGCAGTCCAGGGTGTTGGTAACAGTAGAGCTGCATCCACCACCTGTAGCCATGACGCTCCTCCCCTTCAGTTTGTTACTTACGACAACGGATCACAAGGAACTGGTCCGTACCCGAAGAAGAATGCGGGCGCCTTAAAGACTATTCGGTCTCAGGCAATGAGAGACTATGTATGGAAAGAAAACCACCCTTCATTAGCTAGCAAGAATGGTACTAGCGCAACCGCAAACCTTGGCAAGTACTCGAATCAAATAGGACGATTCAGGTTGAGACCTAAAACTCATAATCTATTGTACGTTTCAAGATATTCTTTAATGTGGCAAACATATGATTAACCCATAAAACGATTTCTGCAGATTATCAAGCATACACTATGAACATGGTGGCTCTCGGTTTTCCAGCCGATTGCCTTTCGAATGCCATAACTGACCTTGCTCTATTACATGCAGTCCTGTATATTGTATCCACTGATCTTGATATAAAACGAGGAATTTTAGACTCTGCGCTGAGCGTTCATCACGGGACCGAGGCTATGAGATTGATCAACAAACATCTTGACAGCAGAGGCAGCTTGCCCGACACCATAATTGCAGCTGTTGCAATAATCGCAACCAGAGAGGCATGCCTGACCATCTCACCAACACAATCTTAGTAAGAATGGGCGGTTTTGCTAACCAATATTAATTTGCATAGAACCTAAGCGGTAGGTTCCAATCCGCGAATATACACATGACTGGATTGCAACACATGATTGCACAGCGAGGAGGGATACAAAACATCAAAGCCATACACAGGCGGGTAGCAACATGGTAAAATTCATATAGTTACCAATGGCCATCATTTTACTGATATAAGAACAACTCAGGTCAGATTTCTGCGACTCAAATATTCGAAACTGTCAACCTCGTTTCTGTCCCCCTCCGTGCGCACCTCGAATACTCATCAGCCATTCAAGTACCGCGGAGCGCAATATGCTTGATCTAGCAGATGTTTTTGGAACTGCATCACCAGTTTTACCAATCATTCGGGAGCTTCGAGATGTATCCATTGTCATGGATCCAAATTATGCTGGCGTGGTGGATAAGACATTTGCCACTCAGGCAGTTTATGACGTCGAATACGATCTCGCCCAATTAAATGAAGCCAAGTCTGAGGCCAATGGATTAGAGACAGACCTACTGCCAGAACCTATATCGTTAAAATTAGCGCTACACATCTACCTTTATCTCATGATAAGGGAACTTCCGAGCACCTCACCAGTAGTTGACGAGATGGCTAGGCGATTACGCCTTGCCTTGGAGCCACGGAAACACCAGTGGCTGATTTGGGGGAGAGGCTCACAGTGTTGGTTGCTTTGGATGTTATTTATTGGCTATGCAAGTGCATCAGAGTGTCAAAACAAGCAGTGGTTTTTGCAGAACTGCCTATGGCTCTGTAACGTGCTCAACTTGTTGACGAGAGAGGATCTACGCTCTGTATTGAGGAGTGTGATGTGGAATGGCATCCAAAGTGAGACTCACATGGATAGATTGTGGCAGCAGTTGCGCCGTCCAGGAGCAGTCAACCTCGCGGACTTGTAACTGTCAAAGCGGCAGTTGTGTTGAGCTTACGTCATATTCAGGCTGAATACTCAAAAAGAGGCCGATGATTCCTCAACCTGTATGGTAGCACTGGAGTTTAATGCAGACAAGTATGACAGTCATCTGTTTGTTAAACTACATGCTGCATTTGGATATGCTGCAAAGTAAATTTTTAGTGGTATTTGGTCGACCAGAAGACCTCGGCTCCTCCTCTAAATAAGCGACTACCCATCATGCCTTGCTGACAATCAACACGAGGTTTTAAATTCCCACGAGATCCTTGGTATCCAACTCATTGGATGGCACAAAGATTTCATCGGCTTGCTCATCAATGTTTTTTGGCTTTCGACCCAAAAGTTTCTCCAGCAAAGGGTCCAGAAACGCCTTTTCTCCTTGCGCAATGGCAGTATGCCAGCTAGCCCAATTATCGAGAAAGCCAGCCTGCTCCAGAGGGACACTTCCATTTTGTATGTGCCACTGGATGGCTTCTTGTACGGGGATCACGCGTACGTTGACTTTTCTACCGGTGTGCTTGGTAAATTTGGCGACGATTTCTGCTCCAGTGAGGAGCTCAGGGCCGGCCAAATTTAGAGTCTTGTTAATGTGTTGTTGCTAGTCGTGGTTTCAGTAAAATGCAGATATATATGTAACTAAATAGCTAGTTATGGAGACTTACCCAGTTAGCGACAACGTGAGCGGTCGCCTCACCAAGATCAGCACGACTAGCCCAGTGCTCAACGCCATCATTCGGCAACACAGCTTCCAGGGTCTTCTTTGGATCGCTACTTAGATCTAAGAACCCGGCATAGTTGTTCCAGAGATGCGCATATGGCGCCATCCGTAGGATCGTGTATGTAAGCCCGCTCCGTTTTATATACGCCTCTGTTTTGAGGTGAGCCTGTGCAACTTGTGCAACGCTGGTGTTTCCCTCGGCCCCCCCACAAAACGAAAGCGACGTGTAGATGACATGCTGTACGCCAACAGCCTTCGCTGCGTCGATTGCATTGCGGTGCAGTGTAAATCGCTCCTCTCCCATGGATGGGAAGGACACGAGGAAGAGGACATCAGCCCCGTCATAGGACTCCCTCAATGTAGAGGGCTCGTACAAGTTTCCTTTGCGAATCTGGATGCCGGTGTTTATGATTGATGAGGCTATGCCGGACGTGTTGTATAATGAGATGCGCAGTTGCGAGACGGGAATGAGGTTCTTCTCGAGGATTGTTTGAAGTACGACACTTCCGATGCCACCGGTTGAGCCTGACGATTTGTTAGTTGGTCCGATGCGATAAAAACTACCACTGGTTTGCCTACCCGTAAGGACGAACATGGTGCGTGAATGAGTTGGAGTATGAACACGCTAGAGTACCAGACACGATGTAGCAAAGAAGTTTTGAGTTAATAGCGGGGTGCTTTAGTCGGCAGATGTAGAGGTTGAGTTGGATAAGCTTGGGGCATTTTCTCAAACAGAAAGAATGGCGTTGGCTATTTTATACACGCAGCCACCTCTCGAGACCGAAGCCATGGAGACTGTCTGGCCGAGAAAGGAGGATGCTCAATTACAAATGCCGAAAAAACAGATACTAATAGAGAGCAGAAAAGGGAAGCACACCAACTCGCCCACTTTTACAGACAAGAATCAAATGGTAATGCATCGTAATTCACTTGCTTGCATTTGAAATGTCATCTTTCTAAAAGTTACCCAAGCCGAATAATGCTCCGCATAAACTTTGTACGATTGCGGCAAGAAAAAAATTTCCTTATTTGGATAGAGCTCTGCATGTTGGCGGAGATGGCTTGGACAACTATTCAGCTTGATTGGTCACCCTCAGAGTAAGTGGGGTAAGACAGACGTCGAGTCAACACGACATGGACCCAGTTGACTTGTGATTGTTAATAGTCGGTGTTGTACTGCCGTGGCATCATGGTGGCATTTCTTCGTCGCGGCTAAGCTCTATTTAGGAATATTTCAATTGGTAACACGGCTGATGATTATAAATTCGTCGGAGGATGCTAGCACGGTAGTTGCGGGAAACGTATATAACATGGCCTCTCTCCTAAGCCTTCCTCCCATCTTGCCATCGCGACAGCACCACAATCACAGCCTCCCATTACTATGAGAGAGAATATAAATTACAAAAAAAAAAAAATAATAAGACAATTAGCATCGTCTCGCCAAACTCACTATGGTCCATCAATCTTCACGGACAATTGTTGTTACAGGCGCCTCTCGCGGCCTTGGTGTAGGTCGGCAATGACAAACAGCACCAGTGCAGTGGTTCTAACCGCAATTAGCTTGAATGGGTACGACAGTTGAGCGAGAGCACAGAAAACTTCGTCATTGCCGTGGTTCGCGACGCGAAAAAGGCGCAGCAATCCGAGACCCTAAGCAGATCCAATGTCGCCATTGTGACAGCAGATTTATCCAAACTGGAGACCTTCCCTGTAAGCCCAGTTTGGCCCTCGATTCCCGACTGTTCTTTCTTGAAATACTATACCTACATTGTATATTTAGGTTGTAGCAGCTGAGATCTCTAGACTCAGCGGCGGCAAGGTCGACATACTCATCAAGTAAGCTCCGTCCAGCCCTTTTAATGCACGCAAATCCGTGTCCTAACAAACACAGTAATGCTGGCGTAATGATAGGAGCCGGGGCATCGTTCGACCAGGGAATATCCAAGTCGACGCCAGGAGAATGGGATGGCCAAGTACGACTTTTTCCAACCCGTTGCTTCAGTACATATTAAAGAGCTGACGAATGGTGAAAAAAAAGTACAAACTAAATGTTACCAGCGTAGTCTTTTTCACTATAGCACTACTAAATCTTTTAGAAGCCAGCAAGGAGAAGAAAGTAGTCAATCTAGCATCAATGCTAGGTGACCTTTCTTACACCTTTGCGAATCCTGACGTGCACTTTGCCTCGTATGCTGCAACCAAGGCAGCACTGACTATGGCGACGGCAAAGTTCCACAACGAGTAAGCGATGTCTTCTTTTGAAGCAAGTTCTTACGTTCGGTTGGGGTTATGACTAATCGGTACATTCCTCATCAGATTCGAGAATAAGGGGTTTACGTTTCTCGCTCTCAACCCGGGCTGGGTCAACACCGATCTAGCTGGCGAGGGTAAAGGCGCTATTGTAAACACTATTGCTACTATTATTTGGCGCCGCTGGTGACTGTGCTAATGCCACGTTGTAGGCTCCGCTGCAACCCGAACAGTCGATCCGGCAGTGCCTCAGGTTTGTTTACCGAAGTGATCGAGCGGATGGGGGGAAATTCTTTTCGTTGGATGGGCAAACAAGGGCTGTGACTCAGTAATAAGAAAGGTTAAGATTCTGTTTTGCCCTGGCCTTCTCTGTCAATAGTACTCGTAATTACCATTAATGTTTCAAAGTCAGCCGTTTGCGGTTTAGAAGCCTAACATCTTAAATAACGAGATGTCAAAAATAATGCATAGAAGCGAAATACGACCTGGAATAGCAGCGTATTCCATCTTCTCAATCTGCGCTACCTTCACAAACCTGATGCTACCTTGCCAACTGATCAGTCACACCTACATCAAGGCATTTTCTTGCCAAAGTCAGACGACTACTCGCTGCTGTCTTTGCTCGAACTCGACATGATTAATGTCCCCATGCAGCCACAATTTACGTTGGTAGTGAGCAATTGTTTAGCCGTCGCCCTCGCCGGTGACATGTAACGGTGACTGCCGTGTATGACTGAATTTGATGGTAATTGACTCACATTGCCGATTAATAGTGCGGCAATGCCTCATTAAAGGTCTAACTTTGGGATCAAATAATAATATAAAAGCTCGGCGGTCATCAGAGCGGTATCCACAATTGCGGACTTCTATTACCGTCTGTCTAATTGCTCTAGTGCATATAGCCCCGATAGTAGAAGGTCTGCTGATTGATTTGCGTCCCAATTTCGAGTAAATTCCTCCTTTCTGTTTCCATGTCCGTCTACTCCAAACCTTATCCCAAATACCCCAACAAAGTTGTCGTAAGTAGTGACGGGCTTTGTGCGGCACAATCCACACATGACTTGCTTGAGACCCTCAGCTGTAAATCCGTTGCGTGGAAATCTTTCCATTACCATGTGGTATTCCTCAGATGTTATGAGATTGTCCTTTCCCGGGCCGTTGGGGAAAGCTGGTCCCATGAAGTCGACAGCAATACCCATGTTGGTAAGCACTACTTCACCCGCAGCGTGCTTTGCGATGGACGGTGTTGTGTGCAGAGCAATGGCATCCCAGCAGCGCTGCATATTATGCTGATTCCATCGATCACCCAGCTCAGGATTGCGGGCTTTGCAGCCACGCAGAAAATCCCTCGCTATGTTTGCACCATCAACCTCAAATCTCTTGTCTTCTGACACAAGCGCTGCCGTCTTTGCCCAACCCATGTCATGCAAAATGCAACTCACGAGAACAACCTCCAGATTCACACCCGAGGCCGAGAAGGATGGCATTTTCTGGAAAATAAGAGATGCCCAGTACGCCGAGCGGACAACGTGATTAAACGTCATATTGTCGCAGTGCTCATGGACAAAAACCAGAGCTTGGTCCATCACATCGGAAGGCTCAAACCGCAGCCAGATCTCCGGTATGTCTTCCAATGAATTATCCATGGCGAGTAGTCCCGAGTTCTGGGCCTACAATATCCTAGCGACTTGGTGTGTACAAGATCGGTGCAGTGCTGTGTCTGTTGAGAATGCCACCGACAGCCTGGAAAATGGCGGCTAGTGGTGGTTAAATATCATCAACACGAGACTTGACGCATCCCACCGGCAAGGCAGCCCGCAGCCGATTTGAGTAGGAATGAAAGGGATATGTATATCCGCTACGACTCGGCATACTACGAGGCCAAGAATACAACGAGGAAATGTAACCTGTTTGGTGGCCTTTATGAATAGCCCTGCAACAGTTTGGGACATTATGATAAGTATACTCCGTACAGGCTTCGGTACATACCCCAGGTACGTATGTGAGGTCTAGTGGTAGGTGGGTGGCCCCTGGAGCTGCAATTGCTCCGGTTCTGGTAGCTATCATACCTGACCAGATCCGCATTGAAATGGCACCTGGGCTTATGACCCATTTGATGGGTAATAACCACCCCCTTAGGTATTCATTGCCACGCGCTGTAGGTATTGGAAATGTGGAGGCGCTGGAATATCATTGGTATCCCAGTCGACTCTTGAATAGCCACAAACGTCAGATGTAGAACCCGACCGCGATTAACCGGCAGCAGGACTTGACGTTTCAGCCGAGAGTGTTCGGAAGAAGATTCCTGATTCCAAAGACGACCAGGTGCCTGTAACGACGGCTCTGAGTCCGCGGGTGGAGTGGCCTGAAAAGCCAGCCGTCACCAACGAGCTGCTCACAGCTGCAGGGAAGTAGGAATTTTTAAAGGGGAGAGTTGGGTTGGGTTCGTAACAAAGAGGGTTATTGTTCCTTAGGGTGGCTAACTTGGCTTGTAAGCGAATGCCTTCAAGAGTCTTGGCCATTACATTCATCAAAACAACGTTTATCGCTACCCATGGAGCTCTAGCTGTTGCTTCAACACGTCTAGCTGTTGCTTCAACACGTCTAGCTGTTGCTTCAACACGTCTAGCTGTTGCTTCAACACGTCTAGCTGTTGCTTCAACACGTCTAGCTGTTGCTTCAACACGTCTAGCTGTTGCTTCAACACGTCTAGCTGTTGCTTCAACACGTCTAGCTGTTGCTTCAACACGTCTAGCTGTTGCTTCAACACGTCTAGCTGTTGCTTCAACACGTCTAGCTGTTGCTTCAACACGTCTAGCTGTTGCTTCAACACGTCTAGCTGTTGCTTCAACACGTCTAGCTGTTGCTTCAACACGTCTAGCTGTTGCTTCAACACGTCTAGCTGTTGCTTCAACACGTCTAGCTGTTGCTTCAACACGTCTAGCTGTTGCTTCAACACGTCTAGCTGTTGCTTCAACACGTCTAGCTGTTGCTTCAACACGTCTAGCTGTTGCTTCAACACGTCTAGCTGTTGCTTCAACACGTCTAGCTGTTGCTTCAACACGTCTAGCTGTTGCTTCAACACGTCTAGCTGTTGCTTCAACACGTCTAGCTGTTGCTTCAACACGTCTAGCTGTTGCTTCAACACGTCTAGCTGTTGCTTCAACACGTCTAGCTGTTGCTTCAACACGTCACAATCGAGCTGGCACTATACAAGCCGCCTACCATTGTCGAATGGCATTGTCGGGCCAAGATCTTTTATCCTTGCTTCGCTAACTCTGTGGCGACAACTGGGCGGGCACAGCAGGCTACAAGATTGCCAGTTTCGCTTCGTCTAGTGCTGTGGAATCCTACAAATTGTGTCATAGACATCTCTCGCTGCCAGGCATTGGTATATTTTGATGCGATTTTCAATTTGAGCGATGCTTAGGCGACTGGCCGCGTCTGAAAAAACGCAACAGTTCAGGTGCATCTAGAACAAAACCTACTATTACCTATCACCGCCTACCAAAAACATGCATCTAGCGCAATAAATTGAGGAAATGGGACATTATATATTAGATACCGCATGCGACCTTCAGAGTTGGTTCATTTCGCTCCGTCTTCAACCTCTTTTTCCGTTTTCTTGGGCGGCGCAGCACCTGCCAGGACACCCATACTCTCTGTATCATCACGCATAAATGGCATCTTCATATCAAATATATTGTTAATAGCCGTATACTGATGGTAGCCGAGTCGAGCTAATGGGGCAGCCTTCAGAACATCAAACAGCTATTCAGGAACAGTTAACAAAACGCATCCAATCCATCAAGAACATTGGTACTTACTCCATCTGGCGTGATATATTCTCCTTTGACATGGATTCCCACCACGCGTCCCACAACAATATCTGAATGGCCAACCAACGAGTCGCCTTGGATACGAATGATAGAATGCACCCTGCACTCAAAGCTCACGGGAGATTGGGCCACACGAGGCGGTTTCACAACGCGGCTTGGTGCCTTGGTTACACTTGAGATGGGAAACTCATCTTCCCAAGACTCAAGGGAGGATGCATTGACGGCATCTCTTAGATCATAGCTATGTGACAATCAGTCTTTACACATGAGCTCCGTTTCCTCCCGCTGTCGGCCCTGAGGTCATGATGTCGAGTAAGGGGAGGGAACTCACGTCGCCATATTCCACACAAACTCACCAGTGTCTCTGGCATTGACGACTGAGTCCTTACTGCGCTTCTTATACACAGATTGATGTCCAATAAAAAGAATTGTGGGAGGATCAAAGGAGACGTTGTTAAATTGGCTAAATGGCCCTAGATTATCCTGGCCGTCCTTGCTGGTAGTACTAATCCAGCCGATCGGACGAGGAATAACAAAGCTTTTAAACGGATCATGGGGTAAACCAGAGCGTTCGCCCTTGGGAGGTTCGTAGAAAAGATCTGGGCGAGTCATCACGGCAGAACAAGACCGAGGGCAAACTTGGGAATTGGGCCTGAGTTATGGGGGTGATAACTTGGGACTTTTGAGACAAAGATGACTGTAATTCCGGGGACCAGGGATGAAGCAGATAAGCCCTTATAATAAAGGATTTTAGAGTCTTATATACCATTTTGTATAGAAGAGCCATGTACAGACGTATGAGGTCCCAGGTTGAGGCACTGATACACACTGGGTGGGGCGCGCCGGGCGCGAAGAGGCGCCAGATTGTTAGCGCCTCGGCATCGCAGCGGCCCTCCATGTCGGACTGGAAGGATGCTGACCAATGTTACATGTAGGCACTCCATGTCAGCTGCCTCGCCCCCACCCGTCAACTTTAGTGCTCGTCACTAGTGGAACCTTCTGTCCCCTCGATCCGAGGTATGATGTCATTGCATTATTAAACACAGGGTTAATTCTGTGGGAGAGCGAATTACTAATTGGTGAAATCACAAATGGCGCCTGCGCCTTTATTTAAATGGCAAATTGGTATTGCCTAGGCCTATTGCCGAATGTTGTTGTGTTTTTGCCGCACCGAGGCAACGTGGAAGCCTGGTTTCGTGTTTCAACTTTGTATAAGTACGTAGGGTTAGACGCCAAACAACCATGGGTCAACCGAGTGTAGCTTTCAGCATCACAAGTAACCTGAACTAAGAATAACACGTCACACTGAAGCATATCTGATCAGAATCAACCTTCTTTACCACCAAGTATGCAAAGGATGAACGCAGCTACATTCAGACACACCGGGGATTGGAACGCCGCCTCTCGTCAAAACAGAGCTTTGCGTTTTATAGAGTCCTACGCAAAGGAGGTGGCTTCCGATATTGGCATCCAGTACTCCGCAACAAAATACTACGCTCCTTCATGCGTCTTCTTTGACACCACAAATGTCACATATAACGGTGCCAACGACATTAAGGCGTGGATGCAACGTCTCTTCTCCTCATTTGACAAAATTGAATTCACCGGTCTCACTTTTCTGGTCATCGAAGAAGGAATCCCCGAGCACGATACTCCAATTTATACTGTCAATGCCGAATTTATGGCAAAATACTACGTCAAGGGCGACCCGGAACCCGTTTCAGTTCCTAGATTGTTCATTTTCACCATCGGTCAAAGTGAGTCGGAAGACGGGTTTGATGGACTGCAATATCTAGATGTAAAATTGTACTGGGATACTTCTTTGGTTAAAGAGAAGATTTTAAGACGTCGTATTACAAGTGTGAAGGATCAGGATGGTCCTGTTGATTAAATCAAACAGCATCCGATGGCCGCGGTAATCGTTAGTGCTGAGGAAGCACCGATGATTTATGAATGGATCAAATCGCCGTGCTTCGCGTGCTTGAAAGGTAATTTGAGGACACCAAGTCGAAATGGTCAATTGAAATAGCTTAATTTATGCGCACTCTTTACATTTGCCATACTAATCATCAATTAATCATGGAATTGATTGGGCCATCTCATATCAGCTATTTTGATCATGGATATCCATTCACTGCCGCAGGAAAAGAGCCTTGGGCCGCGCAGACCAACCATATTCGGAATCTGGAAATCTTATATCTTAGTGTGACACCGCACCACCACTGATCAGCCATCGCCGCCGTAGACCTACTGCTGTGCGTACTGGAGCGCTTTCGAGAATCATTATTACGGGGGAGTCCCCCAAGCCGGTCACAACTCTGCCGAAATTGTTGGCCAGGAAATTATCAATGTACGCATTGTAGGCTTGTATGTGTGCTATGACTGCGGTGCGCGAGTTAAGCTGGCACCGCAGCTCAACGATGTGCTCCTTGATTGCAGTTTTATCCGCCGTCCACTTCCATTGTCCATTTCACTTCAGCCAAAGGGAGGCGATCGAGATTCTCCTTGATGGCGGGAACATACCGCGGGTTTGAATCATCCACGGCCTACACAGCAGCCGTCTTGTCTTTGTTGAGACGCAAGCCTAAATTGTGGGCAGACTGACGGATGGTATCTCAGGCAATTGCGCAGCTATCCGGGTTGACCGAATAGGTCATCATGGTCGCGGTATAGATACGAGCCACTAGTTCGCTGGTTAACCGTAAAGTCCAGCGTAAATAACAGTAGCTCAGATATGCCGTTCGTGACCTGGAACGAGATCGGAATGCCAGGTTTCCGCCTCAACACAGCACCATGCCTTCCGTCCTCTTCGAATCTCATGCGCATACCAACAAAGTATTTAACAAATTGCACAATGTCACCCGGGAAGTAAAAATACTTCATATAATGATAATGAGCGTGGAGTGTGGCAGCGGCTGACACCTCATCTTAAGTCGCTCTGCAAGATGCAAAATTGACCGTGAATGAGCCTCCGAATGGCCATGCCTGATGATGGACAGAATGGCGGCCGAACTGGCTGATGTAGACATGATCGGCGCTATGATCAGTAGCGAATATTGAGGCAGGGGGGTGGATGTCCGAATTACTCGGGCACCATATTTATCCAGATTATTCCAGAAAACCAATGAGCTCTTTATAAATATTTAAAAGAATACACGGCTTGTGGCAAGACTATGTGGTTCGACTTTTTGTATTTTACATTCTCTAGCCGCAATGATGAAATGCGGACGGCTGCCTGGCTGCGTGCAAAGCACAACATGGCCGACGCGCCGAGATAGGAAATAAGATCCAACTCCTCACGGTTCTCGGTCAAGAATTTGCCAACGGCCTGAACCTTGAACCCCGCAGGACCAGAAATGTGGAGCGAATGGGCGAAATTGCAGATTGCTCAAATGGTATCAAGCGACTTCCTCACAATGCCGCGGTTCTTTGACATTTGGGCTCTGTCCCGCAACTCTCCTCGGACGTCCACCAGATGAAACAACTTGGCGTCGGTTTGACCCTGCTTATGACCCCAATTGATCTTTTTTTTTTCTCCTCCCGACACATGCTAATATCCTCTTACCAAGAATGCTACCGCCACCCGCAGATTCCTCTGCCTACACTCTGATCGCAGAGTTATTTTTGGGGGACCACAGTGTTCCGGGAGACTTGAAATAAAATCAACTTTATCATTCACTCTCCTTATTTCTCGATAATTGCATTACTTGAGAACTCGAATCACGCCCACCGTGCCTTCCTCCGCAACTTGTGAGATACATTCAGCTCGGCAACGTGGTATCAATTAACAGGATAGTCGTAGGAGCCGGCCCCATATCTGCAGTAGTTCTCTATCCTTCAGTAAACCATGTTGCATGCTTTGCAGTAAACTCTGCGATATTCAGCTCGACATCTCGGTCTCTTTCCAGACCTTTCTGAAACAACAATTGCATCTTCTTTTGTACTTCAGGATTGACCCAGAGCCGTCCCATAGTTTGGGTGGACTCCGAAATCTCTTCCACTTTCGGAAGTCCAAAGCGTTGATTCGTTAGTTTTTTCGATGATATCAATGATGCCTTTTCCCATCCAGCTACACGGCGAGCAAATCGATCGACAAAGGTCTCAAATTCGGCATCAGGCACAGCCCGATTGATCCAGCCGTATGCCGCGGAAGTTGCCGCATCAAATTCGTCACCACCGCAAACGATCTCGAGCATACGTCCGCGTGTGACCTGTCTTGGGAGTAGTTCCATACCACCGCCTCCTGGTAAAAGTCCAAAACTAACCTCCGCTTGTGACAGAATGGCTTTCTCCTCGCTGCCGAAGCGAATATCGCAGGCCAAGACAAACTCAGATCCTATGCCTCTGGTTCTTCCACGAATAGCGGCAACACTGATGACGGGGATGGTGGCGAGCTTCACCATCATCACTGGCCATTTAGCCAACAAATCGGGAGGGATGGATGGAGCCTTCTGAAGGTCATAGTGAGAGATGAAAAAGTCTGGCAATGCGCTATCGAAAACCAGGACCTTCAGATGCTTGTCAATTTCCACATCCTGCAGGAGATCCCAGAGACCAAGGAAAAACTCTGGCCCTGCGAGGTTGAAAGGAGGTAGATTGATTGTAGCCCGCCAATAGTGAGGCGTCACTTTCGTGACCTCCAATGGACCGTAAGACATTTTCAGGGCGTAGTGTAGATGAAACTATCGCTGCTGGCGAAACGTGGTTGAAATATCGAGATAATACAAAATTGAACCTATTTCCGCTTTGGAGACTTACAGAGGTTGGTAGACGCGATAAAGTATTATATAGTAGCGACGACATACCAAGAAGAGAATGTGGCAGATGAAATTGTCTTCCGGCATGTCAGGGACAATAGAATTCACAAGTATATTTATTTACTGCTATATATATAAGTATTATAACTTATAATACTTTTATATAATAATATATATATATTTAACTTATTATATTTTTATATATAATTTATATATAATTAAATAAGAATTATAATATTTATTTATTTTAATATTTTTTATATTAAATTATAATTTAATAAAAATATTATAATATATATTATATATACTTAAAAATTTTATATAATAAAATAATTATAATAAATTTTTTTTTAATATTAATTATATTATTAATTAATTTTTAATTATTTTATTTTATAATTAAATAAAATTATATATATAATATAAGTATTATATAAGTATAAAATTTAAAATAATATTAAGTTATATTAAGTTAAAAATAATAAAAAACTAGAAAAGTAAATTATTTATATATTATAATATATTAAATATACTAGTATAATTAATATTATATTATAATTACTAGTTAAGGCTATTTTATAATAGCTTTAATTATTATTATTATAAAAGTAAACTTTATATATTATAATAATTTTATACTTATAAT
>AZNH01000032.1:4211-17834 GCA_000814955.1 Metarhizium guizhouense ARSEF 977 | reverse complement strand
TTATATTAAGTTATATTAAAAACTTAAAATACTTATATATATAATATATTTATAAAGTTTTACTTATATTTTTAATTAATTTTATTCCTTTTTATTTAAGTTATTTTTCTACTATTAAAACTTAATATAATTAATTATAAGTCCTTACTCTTATATATATATATTTTTTATAAGTATTATAATTACTCTCTTATTAATATTTATTATAGCTATTTATAAATAATAATATAAGCTTTAAAAGTATTAAGCTACTTAATATAAAACTTAATATAAATAAATTACTTATTATAACCTTTAAAAAGTTAAAATTAATAAAATTAAAAAAGTAATATAATTATAATTAATAATAAATTAAAAGCTTTTTATAATAAAAAAAATACTTATTATAAAATTAAAAATTTTAATTTAATAAAAATTAAAAAAAATAATAAAATTATAAAAAACTTAAAAAAAAAAACTTTTAAAAAAATAAAACTTAAATATAATATTAAAAAAACTATTATATTAATTATTAAAAAAGTTAATAAAGCTAATAAAATTAAAAGTAAAGCTATTAAATAAATTTATATTAGTAATTTTACTTCTTTTAAAGGGAGTTTTATATTTATAATTTAAAATAAATATTATTTAAAATTTAAACTCTTTTTTTTATATTAATAATAAAAAAATAAAATAATTTTAAAATAATTAATATAATAAATAATAAGCTTTAAAAGTAAATAATAATATAATTTAAAAATATAATAAAATATTATAAAAAAAAAGTAATTAAATATAATTTTATTATAATAAATAATTATATTTAATAAAATTATAATATTAAGAATAATTTTATTTTATATATTATTAAATATTAATATAATAAATTTATTTATTAATTTATTATATTTATTTATTTTATAATAATTTTAAATAAATTTATTATATAAATAAAATATATAAATTAATATTTATTTATTTTATTAGTAAATTTAATAGAGTAGTTTATAACTCTAGTAATACATATAATAACGGAGAGACGCCCCAGGACATACAATAAAATTTACTAGAATGAAGGTGACATAAACAGTCTGGCAAATAGTGTAGCTAGCGCAAAGATTTCGCTGAAGGCGTTAATAGTATTTGAGCTCAAAATTCTGCCAGGTGGCCGGATCACGAGAAGATGATTCCACGGATCTCTACTAGGTATAATTAAGGAAAAGGCCAAAGTTAAATTGTGCCGCAGTACAAGAGAGGTGTGTTAAACGTGACACGGATCCAGACATGTCACACTTGGAAAAACTTGGCGGTTCTTATGCGTCCGTCGTGATTGCTGACTAGCCGGCGTGCTGCCTGTATAGTATCGAGGTAGACATAGAACATGTATTTGTGGCCAAATAATCTCCGCTATTAATTCGAACGAATAATTTAAAATCGGAAAATGTATTACCGGTCTGCTATTATTAGCAGGCTATTTAGCTACCACTTTAATAAAAATTACCTGCTCTTAGGCGGCGTTGTTAATCGGAGACTTTCTATTTCGCACGGCCTGGCGTCTTGTAACGGCTAAGGTTCCCAAGAGATAAACTAGTTGTAGTTTATATTAGTAGAGCTACTAGAGCAGTTAATTTAAGTAGTTAAGTATTATATTAGTAATAAGTTATAAACTATAACTAAGTAATTAGAGTTAAAGAGTTATAAGTAAAGCTTATTTAATATAATAATTTATATTAAAAGCTAAAAAGCTAGAGTCTATTTATAAAGTAATTTTAAGGGTCCTTATATATTATAATTACTAGTTATTATAGGAGTAAGTATCCTTAATATTTACTTCCAGATACTAGTGAGTATTATGCATACTTACTTATAATAACTGAGCGCTCTTCTTATTAGTCCTAGCGTGCTAACTAATATTCCGTGGTCTGTTATGCCTGTGCCGTCCGGTGGCTTATGCAGCCGGCCCAACCTGCAGCTTACGTGCTGGGTCGTAACACGTCTCAAGAACTGATTATTTGGTCTTGGACTTCATGTCGTTGGAAATAATACTCGCCTAAATGGACAACGCTGACAGACTGTGCCTAGTGAATCCCATCAGTACCAGTAATAGTATTATCCCACAGCGCAATATAATGTAGTTATCGAGTGTATGCGTATTTTCCTACCTGGTAATAGAGCTGTGTAACTGCCGTGTTTGTGATTATTGAAGGCAATTGCTACACGGGCCTGACGTTTTGGCTATACGGGCCTGACTTTTACCACTTCTGATTGGTCGCATAGTTTCCAGTTAATATGGGTCGGATTCTGCCGTCTCCGCTGTAAGTACCTAGGCCATGCGCTAGCTGGCCTTCATCGTGAGATCTCTGTAGATTCAGTTTAAACTAACAGTGCTTACAAGCAACCGTCTGCAGCGAGCTGGAATAAGTTGACCCTTGCCAAACTCAGTAGCCAAATCGGCACCTTAACATAGCGACAGGCAAATGGGCTTTCTCGAGTTTTTATAGCTAGAACGACAATGCGTGTACGCCACCTGTCGTTACATGGTCAAAGCACATTAGTAAGACCAGGAGTTAATAGGAATTGGCCCAGGATAATAGAGAGGATGCAGGTTGCATTATTTTAAAGCCCAAGATTAACCAGGGTCTATTACATAGTGTCATCTTGTAACTATATCACCACATTTTACCTGATTTAGTGATGGTGTTGGCTCATAATATAAGACCGTGATCTTGAATGCGAACATACGCCAGAGTGGGAGATCACGGTGTGTGACTAGCCTGTAACTCTGGTAATTTTAGAGCTGTTAGTGCAGCCGGCTACACCGCCTTTAGGGGGAAGTACTAGTGGGTCACGAAAATTTGGGCGAATTAGAAGTGGTAAAAGTCAGGCCCGTGTAAGAGTCAGGCCCGTGTAAGAGTCAGGCCCGTGTAGCAATTGCCTTATTGAATGTACCCAGGCCACGTTTCATCTTGTCTAGACTATGACTCGCATCAAATCGCAAGTTGAAACCCTAGTCACCCCTAGTGTGTAGATTGTAATTTAAGGCAATTATGTCAGATAAAAGCTGCCTCTGCTCTTGAAACACGCAAGCGCTTCGAGCTATCTAGGTTCTAAAGTGGGGCTGTTCCCTCACAGTAGCAACAGTAGTCGTCATACTACTGCATTCAGGCAGTAGTATTCCAAAAACATTAAATATCTAGAGTTTCTATAGTTTAAGAGGAAGAATAAATAAGAATAATAATTTTATGAAGAAGCTTAGTTAATATGAGTTTTATAACGTGATAGTCAAGCCCTCTAGTAATTCCTTTAATAAAAAAGGCTCTTAGAAAACCAATTAATTTACATATTATTATAACAAGTTAAGCTACTTAAATAGCAGTTATATTAATTATTATTAACTTTTTTAATAAGTTAATTTTAGAATTTTTTATAAAAGTATATTAAGAAAATATAAAATATTATTATTATATAAACTTTTTTTTATTTTTATTTTAATAATAAATAACTTAAAAACTAGCTAGTTAAATTAACTTGCTAAAGGCCTTATATTATTTTTATCTTAATACCCTCTAGAGGGGATATATATATTAGATAATTGCGAGATAGCTATATAGCTTAGACTAGTCTGAAGGTTATAGCAGGACAAATCTGTTACGATCTTGTCTTTAGTAATACTCTGCGGCTTATAAACTATAATAGTATAATATATAACTAGGGGAAACTGTTATGGACTCGAGCTAGAGGCTCGGGTCTAGACTAGAGCCTAAGCGGAGCCGGACCGGACCTGGTACGGATAAACCTTAGGCTAGATTAGGGTATAATAGGAGAAAAAAGAAAAAGAAAAAGCTTTTTTTTTTCTCTTCTTTTTCTTTAAGTTTATTTTTACTTTAATAATATATATATATAGTAGTAAGTATAGCTAGTCTATTATAAAGAATAAACTTTATTATAAACAACCTTACTAAATAAATAGCTAATATAAGACTAAGCTCGCTTACACTTAGTAATGCTATACCGGCTAGTAGCTCTTATAGTAATATTATAATACTGCAAGAAGTTATAACCTCTTAAGTATAAAAACTCTATAAGCTAACTAAATAATACTACCTCCTTAAGGAATAAATAATATAAAGCGCCCCTATAATAATAATACTAGCTTATAACAAGCCCCAAATACAGCACAAACCGATCCCAATAAGGGCCTTATTTAACAGCAATAAAACTATATTTGTAGCCTAGAAAAGCTTAATATAGTATAAGCTAGTTACAAATATAATATTTATAGGTAATAATTATAACTAGTAGGCTTTTATCTTCTAGAACCTTTTAGTTAAGATCTAGGGCTAAGTAGCCCTATACTTTAAGGACAATAGGAGGGTCAAATACGACCTGGGGGCGTTCCTAAGCTACTTAGCTACTATATATACTAACCCTTATAAGGAGGAAATAGCTCTTACTAAGCTTAACTAGATAAAATAATAATAAAATAAGTTATTTATAGACTTTTTTATCCGATTTAAGAATAAGATTACGCTAGCTAAAAGCCTTAAATAGGAAGACTCTATAAAACTAGTAAAACTACAATAATCCCTTAATAAACGTATACAAGAAGAAATTATTAGTTAGGAGATATTACGCTCTAAATATAATAAGGTAGTAGCTTGCCTTTATAGTATAGCTGTAAATATCAAATTACTATAACTAGAGGAAAAATTTTATAATAAGCAGGGTAATAGTAGCTAAAACCTAAAGGGAAAATAATAGATTAACAAGAATATACCTATAATAAATATAAGCAAGTTAAGGTCTTAAGCCGGGCCTAGAAAAGGCACAAGCTAAGACTGCCCTAAAAATTAGCAGAAAAAGAGAGCTTATTAGGTATTAATAAAAGTAATTAACTAATAATAAAAAGAAGAGAAATACCTACACTACAAATTAATAAGCTATTATATTTCTAAATACACCCTCTTGCCTATATAGCGCCTATAAATATCTAGTATAAAAAAAATAGCAGTTAAGAACCCTACTCTTAGCTTAGATATAAATAATAAGCTATTAAAAAATAAGACGCCCCTGTAATAAGTCTCTTAATAAGAGCGCTATAGCGTAATAACAGTCACGAACTAGGGGATACCTTATATAGGAAATAAGAACTAGAGAAGATTAAGTCAAAAATAAATATATTACCTCTCCTAGTTCTTATATTAATTAACTCCTTAAAGTTTATAAACACTTAAGTAAATATAAGCTATAACTATTACGTAATAGTAAGCAAAAAATTTATATAGTATATAAGCCTTAACTAGGTCCTACTAGGAAAATAATAACAAATATATATAGTAGTAAAAATAAGAAGATATAAGGTAATATAGTAGAAGTCTTACTCCTTAATATCTTACTTAATATAATTTATAGTAGATATAAACAGCTAGGAGTCCCTGGTAGTAGTATACGTAATACTAGGCCTTATACGGGATGTAATATTAAGAATACCGTGAATAATACGCTATAATATAAGTGTATAACTAGCTAGAAGGGAGATTACTATTAGAACTATAAATAATTTAATTATTAAGAGGTCAAATAACCAGGTAACTTTAAACCTTATAATATTAGTAATAGGGTTAATATTCACTAGTATTATCCGGTAAGCTTAAAGAAAAAACAAGGAGTACTAACTAATAGCTATAAGCTTATATAAAATAATATTAGTACTACATATATAAGGGGCTAAACCAGACTAGTAGCAGGAAGAGCCACCTTAACTTCCCCGGGACTTATAAGACTTCTAAGACCTCTTTAACTAGGAAAAAGCAAATAAGCTGCCCCCGCACTAGGGCCAATTAGATTACTATATACAGCTAAAACGGCGCCCAGATAAAACCAACTTAGAGCTACTATAAGTACTACTCTATAATATACCGCGTGAATACTTACTAGAGATTAGAAAGCAAGTTATAGACTTAATAGATAAGAGCTAGATCCGCGCTAGCTTTTTATCGGTTATAGCCCTAGTCTTACTAGCTAAAAAACCAGGAGAAAAGTAGTAATTCTATATTAATTACTATACCTTAAATAAAGTAATAAAGTAGAACTATTACCTACTACTACTAGTTAAAGAGATACTATACTCCCTCTTTAAGGCTAAGTAGTTTATAAAGTTAAATATATATTTAGTATTTTATAAGCTCTAAATTATACTAGGTAAAAAGGCCCTAATAGTGTTCTAGACCTAGTTTAGGCTCTTTAAATAGCTAGTATACTCTTTTAAGTTAGTAAGCGCCCCCGTAACGTTCTAATAGTATATTAATAATACCCTAGGGAAAATACTAGGCAATTTTATTATAGTATACCTTAATAATATTCTTATCTACTTAAGCAGCTTATAAAAGGACTATATACATAAAGTACACAAGGTGCTAATAAGACTTTATACAGTAAGGTTATACTTAAATATAAAAAAATGCGCGTTCTATATATAAGAAGTTAAATACCTTAAATTTATTATTTATATAAGTAAAGAAATCCAACTAGACCCAGAAAAAATTTAAGTAATACATAGTTAAGAACTACTAATACAAAGAAAAGGAGTCTAGGGATTTCTAGAGTTTATAAACTTTTATTAGGATTTTATATTAAACTTCTTATCCCTTATAAGGCTATTTTTAGGGTTATTAAAGAAAGGCGCCCCCTTTTATTAGTTAAATAAGTATAATAAAGCCTTTAAGTTACTAAAAACAGCTTTTATCTTGCACCTAGTTCTAAGGTAATAAGACCTTACTAAAGAAATAGTAGTTAAGGCGGACTATTTAGTTAATACTCTAGGCAGGTACTTATTATAGTTTACTAACAGGGTGCTTTACCTTATAGTATACTACTCTGTAAGGTTAAAGGCACTAAAAAGGAACTATACTATCTATAATAAGAAACTATTAGCTATTATCTCCTGCTTTAAAGCGTAATTAATAGAGCTAAGAAGTATAGTAAAACTATTTATAATCCTAATAAACTATAAGAACCTGGAATATTTTACTGTACTTAAAGAAATATCTAAGTACTAAGCTTATTAGGCTAAAACGCTCTCTCTTTTTAATTTCTACTTCTAGTATAGGCCTAAGTTATAAGTATAATACTCTAATACACTCTTAAAAAGGGACTAGAATAAAAACTTATTATTACCCTGCTTTAGTAATATTATATAACTAACTAATATCCTGCTCTTAGCACTTAATAACTAGGCGCAGGCTAGTAGTAGCAAGGAGGTGATTAATAGAATAGCTAGCCTCCTAGCAAGAAAAGAGGTTTTTAGTAATTCATACTTATAAAGTTTATAAGACTAGAGCATACTAAAAGATAAAGTAATAGTATATTATATTAAAGCTATTTAAGAAAATACTTATAAGTTCCCTTAAAAGGTAAATACTTATAAGTAAATTACTAATTATACTCTTTTTATATATAGTACACTATTATTCTAGGGCTGAACTTAGGTCTTAAAGTAAGAGCTACTTATAATAACTTTAATATAATATATATATAACTCCCTTTTAGTAGGCTACCTAGAAAAGAATACTACCTTTAAGCTATTATAATAGGATTATTACTAGGAGGGGATATCCTAAAACGTCACATAATTTATATAGAACTACTACTATTATAGGGGATATAAAAGCTGCTAGCTCTAGTAAGGACTTCTATAACTAATACTTATTATAAACAAGTACTAGTTATAAATCTTAATTAACTTTATAATAAACTTACCCGCCTAAAAAAAGGGGGATACTAGGTACTTAATAGTTATTACAGACCGGCTATTTAAGTATATCCAGCTTAAAGCTATAACGTTTATAGAGGCTAAGACATGTACAAAACGCTTTAAATAATATTAGTAGTAGTTCTACAAGTTTCCGATATAAATTATTATAAACTAAAGTTTAAACTAGTTAAGTAAGTTCTAGATAATATTATATAAGTTTATAAAAATTATATAACTCTTTTTTATAGTATATTACCCCTAAATAAATAATAGAATAAAAAGAGTAAACTAGGAAGTATAAGTAGTCCTTTAAGTTATAATCTACTTTAAGTAATTTAACTAGACAAAATACTTTACAGCTTACTAACTAGTACTAAATAACCGCGACTTAATAGTAATTAAAATAAGCTTAAATAAGGCGCTATATAAATTTAATATAGCTCTTATCTAGGAAACCCCTTGCCTTTAAGAGTCTAGTACTTTAGTAAAGAGCAAAGTAGTTGTGTTTATTAACTATTTAAGAGAGGGAATAGACCTAGCTTAAGCTACTATCGCGTTCAGCTAGTAACAGACCTAGGACTTAGCAAATAGATAACACTAACTAGTAGAGAGATTTAAGATAAGGGATATTATTTAGCTAAACTTACATAACGTAAAAATAAATAAGCTAAGTAAAAAACTAGACTAGATTATAGCAAAATATAAGGTTATAAAGGTGCTAATACTACTTACTATTAGGCTAAATATCCCAGGGGGAGTTTACCTAGTATTTTATATTAATCTTTTAGAGTAAGCGGCCTCTGACCTGCTTTTAAGCTAGGAGCTCCTTAACTTTAGACCAGGTCCTAAGCTAGTATAAATAGATAATAAGGTAAGTAGCTAGGTAATAGAGGAATTTAAGGTAAAGGAAATTCTAGTAACTAAAAATACGCCTAGGTAAGAAAAGAAGCAGAACGTATACATGAAATAAAAAGGCTATATTTAGCTGACCTAAGAACTATTAGAAAGTGTACTAGATATAAAGGTACTAGACTACTTTAAAGCCTGCTAAGAAGACGCCCGCCTAAATAATAGACTTATACTAGCCCTGTATTGCGTCTAGTTTATAATACCTTAAAAAAAAAAAAAAGAAAAAAAAAAATAGGAGAGAAAATAAAGGCCAAGCAGGACTAGCAAGAAGACGTATAAGGGATTACAAGAGCTAGGCTGCAAGCACTATAGGGTAATAAAAGGCTTATAAGGTCCGAGTCGGGAGCGTAATAAAGTTATAAGTAGGCTAATTAAATCTTTTTAGATTACTTAATTAACTAAAAACACAAAATAAAACCAGCTAAAAAAGGCGGGGACTAATATACTAGGTCCAGGACAGGGACGCTATAGGCTATATAAGGACCCTTATTATAGGGGGCTAGGAGGAGCCTAGCCTTTTATTTTATTATAAGTAGCTACTATAAGTTAGCAGAGAATTTCCAGGTTATATATCTCCTAGTAAGTAGACTTTATAAGCTAGTTAAAGGCGCCCAGCTTAAGTAGTTTATCTATTTTAAGCATTTAAGACATTAGTAAAGGTTAATTAAGCGTAGTAGGAGAGGTATTACCACCTTGTAATTACTTAAACAAGGACAGAGAGATAAGCTACTATACTAGAGTTTAAGAGAACACTACTAAGAGATAAAAGGGCACTAATAAGAGCGTAAAAGTACTCCTAAGGGCTTAAATAAGGGCTAAGCTAAAAATAAAGAGCGTAAAAGCTTAAGGACTAAGAGTATTAATACCCTAGAGGCGTACTAGAATAAGGGTATTAATTTAAGGAATTAATAAGTTATAAAGGGTTAAGCCTAAAATAAGACTAGAAATAATAGGGCCTAAAAGAGTAATAACTAGGGGAGAGATAAGTGTATTTAAGTTTAAAATAAGAGTATATAAGCTAAGAACTTAAATAGTAAAAGACAAATTAACAGGCTTAATAGTTAATACAAGAGGGGGTATAGCTAGGTTAACACGGCTTAGAGCTGGAGTATTAGCAGCTATACCGCGAAGTAAATTACTTGCCTAAAAAAATAAGTTAAAAAGGCCACAAAATTAGCCGGAGATAAAGCAGGGCAGGTAATATATAATATACTTATAGCTTATAGATAGATCAAGGTTATTTAGGGACAAATTAGCACTACCCTGCTACTACTATAAAAGACAAGAATCTAGCCTTATATAGGCCAGAATTAAGGTTTAATATAAGTTATTATAAATATTATATAAGGAGCAGGTAGTATAAAACTTAAGGGCAGAATTACTAAATAAGGCGTAAGTTAAACTGCGCGTATTAAAGCTAGGCCTAATAGTGTGGCTAGCCAGGGCTTCTTAATAATAGTATGCCTCCTAGGCGCGGCGTCTTAAAACCCTAGCGTTAAGAGATACGCCGAGTAGTAACAGGGGGGCAAGACTAAAATCGCTGTTAAGCTAGTCAAAGTTATTATTAGCCAAGTTAAGCTAGTTATTAAGATCTTACAGGACAGGGTTAATATTATTAAACAGGTCCCTTACTAGCACTAATCTAGAGGCGGGGAGGGTAAGCTAATAGGCGTAATAGGCAGACAGGGACATAGTCCGGAGGAGAGTTTTATATAGCTCGCGAGTTTTCTAGGCAGCTAAGCGCTGTTAATTAATTAATTTGCGCTAAGTAGTAGCTATCTAGTAGATAAAGGCGGCTATACTACTCTACTTACGGAAAAAATTTGTTAAGGTAAGCTTACTAGCCTTAAGTATAGTATCTCCTTAATAAGCACTAGGAGTTAAGAAAGTATTTACTAGAATAATAGCCTGGTTAGCAGGCTAATTATAAGTAAAAGTAGTGTAAATTACTTTAGGATTTTAGTAAGCACGCTTAAGTATACTGCTGAACTTTTTCGCGGTAAAGGAGAATATAGCTAAAAATTTAGTATAACAAGCTTTTTAAGTAGTAGTCTTCTTAACGGCCTCTTTTATAATATACTTCTTACTTATATAAAAGTACTTAACTTTTTTCTATTACTGGCGTAGTTTTATATCCCTAGTAAAAATATATAGTTCCTAATAATAATATTAGCGGGCATCACAACAGGCTTTACAGGTTATACCAGGGCCGGGCACGTAAAAACCCTTACTTATAGTAATAATCTGACAGCGGCAAGGGATATACAAATCGGATATTTTATTACTATTTAATAGGCTAGAGTTATTTAAGTTGCCCTTAATAATATACTTGCTAAGGTAGCGCCGACTAGGAGTACTTAAACTACTATTTAAAGGAGTTAAGTTAGAGGCGGTAATAGTAGTAAATATATTTAGTCCAGGAAGAAAATAACTAAAAAAATATTAGAAATAATAGTAGTAAAAGTGTAAATAAGTAGTTCTAATAAAGATAATTAGAATAAGAGAATTAAGGAGAAAAATAAAACAGAAGTTATAAAGGGGAAATAAAATATTTTTCTAGGTACTAGCTTATATTTAACAAGTAAATAAAATAAACTAAGTAAAGGGCAGAGTAAGTATATAATATTCTCTGCTTAAAATTACCTAGTAACTAGGAGAGTATAAGTAAGTAAGAGGGTATATTATAAACTTAAGCTAGAGGCTTAAGTCTAGACTAAGGCCTAAGTAGAGCTGGACTAGACCTAGTATAAATAAACTTTAGGCTAGATTAAGGTATAATAGGAGAAAAAAGAAGAAGAAAAAGCTCTTCTTTTTCTCTTCTTTTTCTTTAAGTTTATTCTTACTTTAGTAATGCATATATACAGCAGCAAGTATGGCCAGTCCATCACAGAAACTAAGTATAAGTATAAAGTATAGCTCTAATAAGAAAGTTCTTATTTATTATAAGAACTAGGATAATTTTCCTATTATTTATAGTAGTTAAGAATACTAGTCTAATATATTTATTAAACTCTATTATAATTACACATAATTAGTCTCCGATAAGGTCAGCCCCAGGTGCCCAGCTAATGTTATACATTGTACTACAAGCGCCGTTGCAGAGACTAACTTGTTGCTAGGGGTTGCACGTCAGCTTTAAAAAGCGGTCATTAATGCATACAGGGACCTGTTTCGCAAGGTTAGTCGGGCAAATTCCACTGCAGGGGCTAGACCTCAGTAAATACGCACTTTTTTAGAGTATCTTAAGTTAATTTAAATTAAAAGACCTAGCAGGAATATTTATATAAGAACTAAGAACTTAAGCGAATTTATAAGTAATAGCTAGGATAGCCGAGCTTGCGTAAAAAGCCCTACTGTTAGGTTCACGGTAGGCGTGGGTTGCGGGGAACTGCTATACTGAACAATTAATAGCCGAGCTTAGCAGGGCCTCAGAAATCCAGGCTGAAGCTGGTTACGCGGTCGTTTTGCCACCCAGGTAGCAAAAAGCAGTATTTTAAAGGTATTAAGGATCTGGGGTTTTCTTGGTAGAAGGAAGGGGGAGGCAGAGGAAAAACAGTTATAAATAAATACACAAGAAATTAGAATATCTCTTAATAACTATAGCTAATACACGTCTTAAAACGCGACACTTCGGCCGACTATCTTCGAGTCAGCCAGTCCGACAAGAGCGAGGAGATTGAACGACATTAATTGAGGACTTTTTTTTGGCAAGAAATGCTGGCAGCACGATATTAGCAAGAGATACTTTATTAAGTAGTAACGGGCCTGGATAGGTATTCAGGTTAAGGCCGCGCATGGACTCTATCCGTTTTATCGGTGCAGAATTTCGAAGAATATTCTATGACGACGTAGTTAGTCAAGTAAGACGACCTAGTTGCATGATTGTTCCCATGTCTCAATTACTGAATTGTTGTCTCCTGAAAACAGGGGTATCTTTATGCGGCCCAAGCTCGGTGTATAACGGTAGAATTTTGTCAAGCTAGTCCCAACTTTAATCAGTTTCACAAGGGACTATAGGCGTTTGTTAATTAGGTCGTGCGTACATTCCTGACACTTCTCTTTTTTTTTTGGGCTGGGGGCGGTTTAGCTTTGGTCGTCGAGCTCAAATATTCAGAATCTACAGTAGCTAGACGACATCGTGAGATAGATTTGACAAAATACAATTCTTTAATCAGGCTCTACAAATGATCTAGTCCTTCTCTATATTACATATTAATGTCACCTGATAGTACATGTACACACGTATATACTGTATTTTAGACAGTACCGTACCTATTGCGCGTAGGGTTCCGTTGAGGTAATTTATCGAACAGTAATTTACCTAGTTATCTGGCCAAGGCAAGGTTCAAAGCTACTATACACTACTATATATTCAGGGATATAAAATAAATATAAATAATAATTAAAATTATAATTATAATATAAATAAATATATATTTATAATAAATATAAGTTTATATATAATAAGGATTTTTATATTATAATAATAATTATAAGTAAAATAATAAAAGTTTATATTTTATTTAATTTTTATTATATTATTATTATTTTTTTAATAATTTTATTAATATTTAAGTAAATAAATTTATTAATTTTACTTATATATAATTATATAATATTTAATATAAATTAATAATTAAAATATTTAATTAATTATTATAATTTATTAATATTATTTTATTATTTTATTATTAAAAATAAATTTAAATAATTTTTTATATATTATTAATATAAGTATTATAATAAAATTAATAAAAATATATAAAAAATAAATTTATAAATATATATATAAATAATATAATTATTTTTTATTAATTAATTTTTAATTATTTTACTTTATAATTAAATAAAATTATATATATAATATAAATATTATATAAATATAAAATCTAAAATAATATTAAATTATATTAAGCTAAAAATAATAAAAAACTAAAAAAGTAAATTATTTATATATTATAATATATTAAATATACTAGTAT